>CAOJBI010020010.1:0-10543 GCA_948277035.1 Euphorbia corollata
CCTATTACCCTACTGAACTGAATAATAGTTTTACTTCAATTGTCAAACAAAATATTCTAATAAAATTGTGTAGTAGCTCCTAACTGTCTCATTCCAGCATCTGAGACCACTAATCATGTCGTCTACTACAAAAGCTGAATTTACCAGATATTAGAGCAGCTGCACAACTTGAACTCCTCAAATGAACAGAGGCTTCTCATTTTTGCATAAAATGCCTGCACATAGATGGCAAGGACATTTTTCGGACACCCTTTAGATTGTTATGATTTCAATCACATGAATGCTTATGGTAACATCTTGTTTGATCAATAAATAGAAAGAAAGATCTGATTGGGTTCATGAACAGGCTAAAGATTGAAAATGGCTACAGAAACATGATTGATGGTATGAATTGACTAGTTTGATTGGTGTCATGATATGAAACTCCAAACTGCCTTTGCATGTTATGTTAAGACTTGAATACCTTTTTGGGGTCTGTTCTATACCCCAAATGCCTTTTTGGTGCCTAACCTATTGCAATTGTTTATTTGGTGCCTAACATATTTAACTTTTGCTTAGCTGGTACATGACATATTGAATTTTAGTACGATAACTTAAGAAATTATTGAGGGCCCGCAATTCTATGCATGATCATTGAAACATACTCATTCTACGAATAACAATATAGTTATTTCATGTTTCGTGTGTTGTTAGATGCATACTTTACGCACTAAAAGTAAATAGATCATGCACTAAATAAGCATATAATGAATACATGAGATACCCAATATGCAAATAGTGGATAAATCAAGCACCAAATAGACAATTTCAATAGATCAGGCACCAAATTGGCATTTGAGTTATAGGCCCTAAAAAGTTATTTAAGTCTTTATGTTAGGTAATGTACTATCCGAGTCTTAAAATGAGAAAGCCACAAGCAGAATCATGTGCATTGAGATAATTGCTTCCTAGAAGTAACATAATAGAACAGAAAACACAACATTTAACCAAGGAAAAAAAAACAAAGATGCACCACATCAATTAAGTGTAAACATATCTGAGGCCCAATTTTACTTGTCAACAAATCATATATGCTGCTGGAAAATGCATGTCCTGGAGCAATTAGTATAACATGACCAGATGTTGCTTCCATGATAGCATTATGTGCATTGATGCACATGAGAACAGATGCTAATGCTGATGTTGATTGATTAAGAAATGGATGCATGCAAGAGCTGCAAGATACATCCTATCATGTATTTCAAGATCAGAGTACATCCCCTTTGAGCTACTGATAGTTAATTGCTGGTGGGGCCCCATTGGCACTGGGTGAAGCAACCTGATTGCCTGAATCTTTCCTCTTCCCAAACGGGTTCTTTGAATATGTAAGGTCCAAGTCAAGGAAAATAAACTATGTAATAATAAAATCACACACACACAAAAAAAAAAAGCTATGCAGGTATTAATTCAACTGTCATTGCTAAAAAGTTACCAAAAAAATTATTTACCAAAAAAAAAAAAACTGTCGTTGCTAAAAGAATAAATTCTCAAAGGATATTGTATTCGCATGCCAACAGAACCAGAACTAGGGATAACAGCACCTTGCAAATTGTTGTGGACATTAGTAGCACTGTTGACATCCTACAAAAAATGGAAATAAAACCTTGAAACACATTGAAAATACTTTAAAGAAAAATTCACGATCATGTTCCATTAAAATCAAGGACAAAATATGTGCTAGTGCAATGGTTGGAGATAACTTACTTCAAATTCAATAAAACAAACGGTGTGCCTTTCTTGTCTCAAAACTTTCATTTGTTTAAAACCAGGTTGTCTGCATGGCTCAATTGCACAAGCCAATCAAAACACCCTTCATCAATTGGAAAAAAAGAACAGAAATTGCTAAGATTAGCCAAAATAATAAATTCTTACACACTAAATAGTCCTCTCAGTTCATCCTCATTGATATTTTCTCCAAGATTACCAATAAAAAGAGTGTTGCAAGGAGGGTTATCTTTCGTATTCTGCAGCATTTGAATAAAATAACAAAGAAATTAGTATAATCAACAAATTTAATAAAGCCATCTGCTCACATATGATGAATGTCGTGATTATAAGAGGGCTGATTGTGCTAGGTAATTAAGTAATTTAGTTATTCAATGTACTATTTAGTTTGGCGTGGCATTGTCCAGGGATTAGTTGTCCGTCTATATAATTGGAAAATTATTGTCAAACAATGAATAAGAATTATTTCAATTATCTCTTTTTAACTCCTTAAAAAATTGTTGCTACTCTTGGAACTCCTTGCCATAAGGCTCTATTTACTTCTAAAACTCTAACATGACCAAAGAATTGGACAACTGTGCTACCAATGTCACAACCTTGTTATAATTCTGATTCAGGAATAGTATTAAGAAGAGATAATAAAGCAGAATGGAGGTGAAAAACAGAGAAGAAAAGAAATAAGTAGTAGAGGGATTAGGGCATAATAGCAGGGAGAAGAAGAAGATGAATTAGAGAGAGATAAATGAATTCATTCATATTCATTGATTAAAAAAATTCTCTACAATTATAGCCCTTAAACATTAACAGAGCAACAACAAATCACTAACCCGGTGTCGTGGAAGGCGTTAGGCGCCCTCAAGGCAATAGACTTCCAAATAAACTAAGGCAAAAACCGATGCGTTGTTCCAAGAGAAGTAAGGTGTTCAAGTTTCTAAACATAAAAATTAAATTCAAATAGTTGATTCATAAATAACATAAATTTGTACTTTCAGATTTTAATACTTTAAAATGTTAGTTAACTTATCAAATAATAAATAATCATCAAAGATAATATTAGCAATATATCCTTAATGTTGAGTTGTTGACAACAAAATAGGTAAATAGAAAATTGAATTGTTGAAACTCATCGAAGTAAAATAAAAGTAAAGATATAAAAATTATCAACAAGGTAATGCACTAGATAGAGGACATGCAATCAAAATGCCGTCGTCTAGTTATTTGAAGTTTAAAGTGAAATTAGGGCATGATGGAATCTATACGTCATCTTCCCCACACATATGTCCACACAAATCGGGTATGGTGTTTCACCTCCCATGGTGAATTGGCAAGTGAGTCAGACATTATTTCACCAGGTATTTCGCTTAGCCTATATGTTTCACCTTGTTTTCTTGTTATAACAAACTAAACATGACTAGTATTGAATTTGAAGCATAGCCACTTTAGGGAAAGAAATTAAATAATTAAATTACTTAATCAACTAGCTGTTAAGGGAGAGCTCGGTTAGAGCTAGAATAGGTAGAAGAGAAAAGAAAGTACAGAGAATTGAGAGAAAGTTTGGCTGAGAATTTTATTGAATGATAATCTCAGAATCTTTACAGGTATTTATACAATTCCTTTGAATCAATAACTGCCTAACAACTTGACAGTAGCAGCTGGAAACTAACTGGAACTAATTCAGTTACAAAAATAACAGAATCAACTGAATACAATCTGTAACATACTTTTCTAGACTCTTCCTTTCCTAGAGTACGTAACACTAGCAAAACCAGCCCTCTAATAATCATGACAACGAATGGCAGTAAAATACCACAAAAGAAGCAAAAACATGAAACAATCACAGAGATCTAAAACAAAAGGTACAGGTCTATTCAGTTATTGTTGCTTTATATAAGTGGTCAAAGAGTTCAAACAACATTATTGGATTTCAGGATCCATACAACTCCATGTCAAGTTTATGAACTTCTAAATGTGAAAGTACTTGGGGATTTCATTTAGATTATTCAGCCAAAAGAAAGAGATATGGCATCAGATAAAGGAAAATAGAAAGTGGGAATTATTAGCTGTATTATTTTCTATCTCGAGTGTACTGAAAAAGATAATGCAGACAAAGTGGTGATGCATGTTTACAATTCTGATAGAGTTCAAAATTGCCAATAGGCCAAGCCATAATAATTAAGTTTGTGTTTTTTACAGAAAAAACATCCAACATATATCAAGGAAAACCTAGTAAAATGATAAAAAAATAGGGTATGAACATCACCTGAACTGGTACATAACTGCTAGGAGCTGGTATTGGTGCAGGAGCTGGGGTTGGAGCTGTTATTGGTACTTGAGGAACATGATGGTAACCTGCATATGGACCATATGGAGGTGGAGCAGGGGCCATGTACCTGCATGTAAGAAATAAGGTAAAAGAATAAAGGATCAACTAAATGAAAGTGCTATACCTCTAATCATATACCTTTAAATATGAAAGATAAGAGGAAAAATGATTACACGTGAGGGGCCCAAACTGGGGCAGGGGGAGTATGAAATGGAGATGGGCTTGTATATGCAGTGTGAGAATAGTCACCACCAGTTCTCAGTCGTTTACTCTGATCATAAGCACTTGAATCTGCCACTATTCCTATAAAATATAACAGAAATTTCAAAAAAAAAACATATAGACACCAACCTTGTAAGTTGTATGCAAATTGTGGTTAGTTTGTGACAGCTAAACCAAATCTGAAATTGCAAAGGTATGAATAAAACAGTACATGTAATAGCGAAGCACAAAAAAGCGTTCAAAGATTCACCATAGAGTTGGTTTCTGATTGCATCAACTAACAACCAAATAATGATGAAACTCACATATAATAATAATAGGACAAAACATGAATGTCACCTCGTTTAACAAAAAGATTCTTCTTTGCCATCTCTATATGCAGCACAGACTTGGACTCGCCATCAAAGACCATATCCTGGTAAGTGATAACCCCAAGACAAAGGGGGAATTTAACAACAATAGAGAAATTCAAAATGAAAAAATGGAAGAAAAGAGTTCAAAAACCTGAAGAGCATCTTTGGCAGCAATAGCAAACTGTGGAGTGGAAAAGAGAGCAAAACCCATAGGCTTGTCTCCCTTGAAATTGACTTGGGAAGCCTCATAACCAGGTAGCCATCGCAACAAATTAAGCATTTCTCTCTCTTTCACGTCTTCAGGAAGTCCAGAGATAAATATTGTTCGAACCTAAAAAAAGATCACCCGCATTGTTAATGCATTGACTAATAAGTAGATGCAGGAGATCGAAAGCCAATTGAAGTTAGAGAGAAGAATCAATCACCTCATCATGGGTGTGAGCGCGGTTGGTATTATCAACGGGAACAGGAGGAGGATGGTGGATTGCAGGAGGAGCAGCCACCGCAGGTGGAGGGGGAGGAGCAGCTGCGGGAGGCCACTGCTGGTGATATGGGTAGATTCCAGCGCCGGCCATGCTGAACGAAGTTCTGCAAGACTTGGGACCAAAACCCTAATTAGTAAAATTCGAAGGGGAAAGTTGATGCTTTTCTTTTATATTATAATGTATTTGCTCGTTAAAAAGTTGAAGGTCCTTTATATAATTTGTTTTTCAGTAATTTTATATTGACATCAATTATTTGACACTCGTTGATACTATGAAATCTCTACCCTCCATTTTGTTTTCATCTTATGGTGGAGATCTATCTATAAAAAAATGAAGGGTGAAGATTGTAAAGTATAAACGGGTGTCAAACAAGCTGGTGTCAATATAGAATTCCCGTTTTTTTTACTCGCGTTTTAATAATTCATCTTTTTACTCGCGTTTTAATGGCTTCATTAGATTGGAAACATTTTTTTCTTTTATAAAAAAGGGTTGGCAGTTTCTAATATTTGTAAAGGAACAAGCAATTCAATATTTTAATAATTTATTTTTATTCTTTTAAAATTATATTGAGTAATTTTTCAATATTTTATTTTGTTTTTTATGATTTTTTAAAATTTATTATCATAATTTAATTAAAAAAATATTATAAAAATTATCAATAATGTGGATTGTATTTTTATTCACAATTTCACAAATATTCATATAAAAACAAATAAGATTACTCATTTTTATAAAATAATTTAATATTGAAAATCCTATATTTGAACCATATACCCTCTTTTGTAAAAGAAAAATTCTCAGACCATATTTTACAAATGAGTGAAATCACAATGTACTTTTTAAAAGTTTTCTGTTTATTATATCTAATAAAACAACTAAACTAATTTTTTTAATAATGAATTTGAATCTTAAATTGAATTAGTAGCCGTTATAACTGTAATAAAATTCTCATAGAATCACGTCCCCTACTTTATCGAATCGAAGAACTCGGGCCGTTCTAATTAACAAATATGCAAAATGATTCACGTATCAATGATATTTTAGCATTTACCACGTGAACAATCCCCCCGAGGAAAACAAAAGCCCAGAGGCAATTTCACAAGCACAATCACTATAAACATAAATTAGAACCAATTTACCAAGAACCATTCCAAAATATTTTACCCACAATTTAAAAATTTCTCTTCAACGTAAGCTTATGATATAAGATAAATTCCAGTAATCGAAAAAGCAACTAAGCACGAATAAAAAATAAGCATGAAACGAAGAAATCAGAGAGGAAGAGTAAAGAAACTCAAACAATTTTCATCCAAAATAAGGATGAAACGAAGAAATCAGAGAGGGAGAAATGAAGAAACTCAAACAATTTTCATTCAAAATAAACATGGATAAAAAAATACAATCGTTTGTTTACTACCGGATAAAAATTGTGTAATAAATATTTTTTGACATTTGTTTCACTTAAAAAATAAGTCAAGTGAAAATATATTGCAAGTCAAAATTGAAACTTGAGCCTAAATGTGTGATTGAGTAGTGTTATGTGCTTCCCATGGCCGTGAATGGATAATAAACGTAGACGTGGATATTGACATGACAACTAACAAGATCAGAACGATGAATAGTTAGCTTCTTACAAACATATATTAGCCTTTTCAACTCGAAGATATCCCTTATATCTGGCATAAGCAATTGTTTTCAGCATTCTTGTATGCTTTGCTTTTGTTTGACATAAGCTTTGGTGTTTTAATAGTGTTGAAGTCTCAATTGGCATTGCATTCACATATTAATTCATGTGCTCTTTCATTTCAGTTGGAGGAGAGTCTAGAGTTTGAGAAATGGAAAGCATGGCTTGCAATGTTCCGTTCATTTGTAATTTGAACTTCCGTGTACATGTTTCATGCCTACTCTAGTTCCATGTAGGAAATCCGAAAATATCTGCTGTACTTTGTGTGATTTATGGAAAGAGACGAGTCATTCTCTTTCATCTTGGTGAGAAACATAGGGTCATTACTTTCATTGTCAAATTACATGTTTTTTATATAATAAATATGCAGGATGTAAAAAGGCTTTCGAGTTGCAGTTGCATATATAAATATCTAGAGCTCTGAAGAGCTTAAACCAAAATATTTAATATATTGGGGAGTTTTCCCTTAAGCTTCACAAAAAAAGAAACATTGGTTATGGAACCAAACCGAATCGAAATACAAAAGGTCCAATCATTCTTATACAACACAAATGCCCCTTGAGCATTGTATCAAACACAACAAAAGGTTCGAATGTGAAAACACATTCCAAGTAGTAGTATACAGCTAGAACTTTTCATAGAATAGATACAGCATTTTGAGAATCCAAACTCTTGGATAGCATAGCAAGAACTTGACTAATTTCTTGTAACTCTACTAGAGTGGCACAACACGACTATAATTTGAGGAACACGAACTCTTCAACAGCAGGAACTTGGCCAATTTCTTTTAGAGTGATAGCATGAGGTTCTTCATCAACTCCAATAGCCATAATAGCTTGCCTCTTTGTACTAGTTCTTCCAAACTCATGAAACTTACATTGACGTTATCTTGGCCAAGAATATTTCCTACTTGTCCAATCATGTCAGGCTGATCAACTTGGATGCACAGAATCAAATTAGTTTCCAAGCTAACATCAACATCAAATGCTCCTATTTTAGTCAAATGTGGAATCCCAAATTTCACTCTCCCTTCAACATTTATTTCTCCACTGGATTCACATGTATCAACATTGGACAATACTAGTTGAATTGAATGGATCGGGAACTCTGTAGAAGCATTGACGACCGTTCTTCGCTGATGTGAAGGCCTTTCTGTTTCGCTATGAAATCTGCATTCACAAGGTTAACATAGGATGACGATATTGGTTATATTATGCCTTTCGTAATCATTGCTCGAATAAGTCTAGTGTCGTGATCATATGGGTTTCGAGCTGATCTGTACACAACTTTTACTGATTGAATCCTTCCCCTCCAGAAACTAACTGCACAACAAGCTTACCGATTTTCTCTGCTAGCAGGATATAAGGACCAAGATCTGATAGAACTTCATTAGGAACCATAGGTGCATTTACAGCAGTAGAAGAAACTTCTCCCTTTTTAACCAAAAAAACTTCTCCATTTTTAACCAAAAAAACCTTCTCCATTAAGAGCTCCAATCACAACCTCTGCTATTTCAATGGTTACACCTTCCAAATCATCATCATCATAATACGAAGAAACGTTAACATGAATTGACTTTAAAGGAAACTCGTCCACTAGTGAGTGAAATTGTATGTTGGTATGACTCAAAATTAATATTGAAAAAATATTATGAAAATGAAAAAAAAACCCGTAGTTTTAGCACTAACACTACATAATTATATTACATGTTACCTGGGCTTCCTTTGTGCTTGCTCCGAGATGAGGTATAGCAATAACATTGTTATGTTGAAGTAACTTGTTGTCTTTTGAAGGGGGCTCTTGAGCAAACACATTGAGTGCTGCCTGAGCAACTTTTTTCTAGTTGAGGGCCGCGAACAAGGCATGTTCATCAATAACACCACCTCTGGCAACATTGATAATGCAAACTCCATCCTTCATTTCGTTGAAAGTACCAGCATTGAAAAAATTAGCCGTGGAAGGAGTAAGAGGCATATGAATGGAGATAAAATCAACAGATGAAATGGATTCATCAAATGAGACTAAGTCGACACCATTGGCACGAGCCTTATCAACAGATGCATAAGGATCATGAGCTATCATTCATCCCTAATCCTTTGCCTCTTCTTGCTACTTCTGATCCAACCTTCCCAAATCATATTACTGCCATTTTCTTTCCTACTAGAGACATTCCTACATACTTGCTCATTTTCCATTTCCCTGTTCATCATATATTCTCACCATTTTCAACATAACAACTACCCCATTCAATTCTTGAGTCATAATTGTATTTAATGCAACAAAATCACGTTTGTTGAATGTTTGGTAACTTTAAGATATGAGTTATTTCTAATTGATTTAATTTATTAAAACACCAAGTGTTATTTTCAGATGAATTAGGAAAAATTATCAATATGGAGCATATTTAAAAGAAGTTCAAAAATTATAATCTATCGAGTTTAGTTCCAATAACATTGAACTTAATCTTTTAGTTACTGAATTTGAAGCCTCACATTTCAAACCATTGCAAATGCGACATGGGTTCAAATAAAAATAATATTTAATCATACGGCAGCAAAAAAGTGAGAGGAACCAATAAAATATTAAAATGTAGTGACAAAAGTGCCACATGGGTTCTATATAAAAATAAAGCTTCAGTATCCAATAAATTAGAAAATAAGAATGGAATATTATTGCAAATCATTGGAATCCATTTTTTTAAAATTTTTTGAAAATGTTTAGTCATATGATGTAGTTAGTGGTCACATGCCATGATGATGCATTAGGTTAGTCTTATGCATGATTTGTCTCGTAAATTTGATTTTAAAATCAAATGATCCTTGAATTTTAAAAAGTATCCATTACCCCTTGAACTTGTAAAAATGCATCAATGAGCCCCGTCAACCAATTTACCCTATAATTGTCACGTACCAACTTTTGATGAAAAGAAAAAAATGATACATTTGAAAAGTCAAACCAACCAAAAGGTGACACGTGACGTTTAGAGGGTAAAATGGTGCATTTTTACAAGCTCAAGGGTTTACGGAATGCTTTTTAAAGTTCATAGGTCATTTAGTTTTTGAGATCAAGTTTAGAAGGCAAATCATACATTAAGTCTTTTATTTATTTTACACTATTACATGTTTAACCCCAATTTTGCTAATGTTGTCTATTGTCATTCTAATTTATGATTTGTCCCTACCAATTTCCTCAATTTATATGCTTTTCAATGATTTGAACTTTTAAAGATGTTAATATTTTTTCATTTGTTTCTCTATAATTCTAGGTGCTCGTGAGTATATTTTTACTGAATTAAAGGAGTTGGAACAAACATGTATGAATTGAGAGCAACATGTGGAAAACTTGTCAAATTTGACATTAAAAATATATATAACCTTCATTTTTTAATTTAACATGTAAATGGAGAATAATAAACTATATTAACAAATCATTTAAAGTGAGAAAGCAAAAAAATGGACCACTCGGGGATTTTTAAATGGTGTCAAATTGAGACAGTTCATACATAAGAAATGCATCTATACATCATAACTCCACTAAACTTGGTCCAAATGATCTACTATTTCTCTAACAAAATGATCTACTATTTCTTGTGTTGGAGAAAAAAATCAAGAGATTGACATTTTAAAAAGTCAAACCAACTATAAGTTAACTTATGGTGTTCCTGTTACAATTATGCCAAGTTTAGGAAAGCTAAATAAAACAAGTCAAAATC
>CAOJBI010020355.1:0-10090 GCA_948277035.1 Euphorbia corollata
AGCTTCATTCTAAATTTTAAGAAACAATTTTAGTTTAAATACTAGCATGATACGAGCTTAATACTAGATGTTAAGAAACATCTTTTGCTAAATACTAGCACGCTACCAGTTTGCTACCAGCTTAATACTAGGTTTGAATAAACATTTTATACTTAATACTAGCATTCTACCAGTTTGTTACCAGCTTCATTCTAAATTTTAAGAAACGATTTTAGTTTAAATACTAGCATGCTACGAGCTTAATACTAGATGTTAAGATACATCTTTTGCTAAATACTAGCACGCTACCAGTTTGCTAAACATTTTATTGTTAATACCAGTTCGTTACCAGTTTGCTACCAGTTCGATACCAGTTTGCCACCAGTTTGTTACTAGTTTGATACCAGTTTGCTACTACTTTGCTACCAGTTTGCAGAAATAGTGACTAATATAAATACTAGCACGATATCAGTTTTCTTTCAATTCAAGAGATTTTTAATGTTGAATACTAGCATGCTACTAGTTTGTTACTAGATCTTAATATACATTTGCTGCTACATACTAGCATGTTACCAGTTTTTTACCAGATGCTAAGAGACACAGAGGATGAAATGAGAGATTACCTTCAACTATTGTGAATTTCATATAACGATAGTCATTCATCAATTGAAGACTTGGCTTATTTTCTTGGCCTTCTTGATGTCATTTTTTTATTGTTATTATGAACAAACTGAATGATATAAGAATCAGAAGAAGAACAACGAGAATAAGAACAATGATAGATATTGTGGTGTTAGGTTTTTTTGATTTTTACCTTATATATTCATGATTAATAAACTTAGATTGATTGAAACTTTATGAATCAGATTGTAATCGACTGTAGAACGATAGATGTGAAGTGTAGTATGCTGATTTTGAAGAATTTATGGAAATAGTAGCTTTGAATTTGAATCGAGATAGAAATCGTTAGAATTTTGAATGATGGAAGCGGATTTTGTGCAGACAGCGTAAGATTGAGGGAGAATTTGAAAGACAAACAGAATGCAAGAAAGAAAAAGAAATAATACCTAGACATGGCGCCACCGGACATCAAGCAACTCTAAGTGGAAACGTAATTGAAGCTGATTTGATTGCTTGAAATTGGGAGCCAGAGATGAACACTGAAATTGCAGAGAGATGGAATGCGATTTTGAATTTGAAAGCGGCTATTATAGAACGTAAGAAGGAGAATGGAGTAACTGGAGCGTAATCTATGAAAATAAGAATCCTTTCATATCCTTTTAAATTATGCAATAAAAGTTGGGTTGAAAATCAATTTGTATTTTAGCCCAATTTCGTAACTTGTCCAAAGAAATAACAGCTCTCGTTTTAATAATGAGTGAAATCACGTATTTTTAAAATTCATCATTTTTATAATATAAAAATATTTTTTTATTAAAAATTTTATTTTTTTCATCATTGAAGAATAAATATCAAATAAAGATAAAATAGATGAAATATTTAAATACGTATATCGAAATTTGAAAATATATTTATTTAGAAAAAATTTAAGAATCTAAAAATATAGATATTAAAAGAAAGGACGAATTCATGCAAGAATTTCATTGGAAAAGAATAAGAAGGAACTACTTGGAAAACAAATGAAGGAGCAGTAGCCGAAATCGTGCCAATTCACCATTTCAATTCCACCAATTTTACAATATCAGCCTTGTATTTTAATTTTTTATTATAATATTAAATTAAAGATAGGTTAGTAATTACAACATGTAATTTTTTTTTCTTTTTTTCTCTTTATTTATTCTAAACATGTAATCCTCGAGTCCACATCCACCCTAAATGTTTGAAATTCCAAATTATCATTTGAACATTAAACTGAAACTAATCAGAAATTCACGTGTAATGTTAATAAACAAACTAATACATTTTTAACAAATTAATACTTTTTTTTGTGCAATCAAATTATCTGAAAGTTCAAAATTGTTATTTACACTAACCAAGTCAAATACCACATCAGTAATTCATCATACCAAAGTAATATCACTAAATCATCTTTTTGTTTTTGTTAACAAAGTTTCTACTTTTTGTTTACTAAAAAGTAGTAAACAAAAAATAAAATATTTTTTTCCAACTCTACAATTCAATTTTTCATTTTAAATTTTATTTTTCTTTATAATTTGAAATTACATATATTTCCAACCAATTACATGCCGCCACCGAAGTTTGGTGATTTTTTTTTGGCCGGTTTCTAAATCAATTACTAACAGTAATCATAAATATAAATATTCGTAAACTTTTGTGAAAAAAGCATGTAAAATTTAACAACAAATGAATACTAATGCTGCTGTTCATCATTGTTATATGGCCTAATACATAGTTTAGGCCCTAAACTTGTCCCCAAAAACCAAGTGCCCCCATAAACTTTCAAAAGCACCCGGTTACCCCCTCAACTTGTAAAAAAACATCCATATGCCCCCCTAGATGCCACGTGTCACATTTTGATTGGTTTGACTTTTCAAAATTTTCATTTTTCTCTCCATAAGAAGTTAACACGTGACAATCAGGGGACAAATTGGTATTTTTTTACAAGTTGAGGGGGTTAACTGGTGCATTTTTGTAAGTTCATGAGGTAACCAGGTGTTTTTCAAAGTTCAGGGGGACAATTGGTTTATGGGAACAAGTCTAGGAAGCAAACTATGTATTCGGCCTTGTTATATTGATTCTTTGCATTCCTTCAATTTAGATGTTCAACTAAAATCTGTGTCCAAACATAACATAATTACAGAGTAACAACCCCCCGGAAATAAATAAATAACCAACGGGATCTGCTGAACAAACTGAAGTTACTTAATAATTCTCAATTTCAGAGTGGCAAAAAGAATGGATGCTATAATAACTCAAAATATACAGATTACGATCTCAGCTGTATTACCAAAAATTGAGAAGCAGAGAGGAAGCACCGCAGAACAGAGCATCTATATTTTGATGAGAGGTCCTGGCTACATTTCACAGAAGTTTACTGGTTCTTCGTTTTGATGGCCCTCCAGGGAAGAGTTTCATTATCCATCCCAAAACCCTTTCCACCACCTATTTAAAGAAATGCATGTTAACGTATAAAACATAAAAAAATATATATATATACTTATTTCTAAAATAACATTCCACCCATCCTTTACTTGCTTTGAAGTCATAGAAGCCACATGTGGACACATTACCAGCATATAAACTAAATAGAAAGATCCAGAGTTGCTAATGTGTTGATAGAGGTCTGTGAAACCCAAAATCTATTAGCAACCCCCAGGTCTGGGATCAATACTTAGTTATTTGATATCAACCCAAATCATCAACAGAACTAACAATATAATCTTCAAAAGCGAAGGCTATGAGTCCTGCATAAAAAGAAAGATACTGATAACATTTAGTGGTTGGTGCCCAGCGTGATACCTCATCACCTTCATCTGCATATGTAGTATTCTCCAGTGTGTTACGAGTTTCAGGTAACCTTGCCGTAACATTTTCATGCACCATACTTTGAGCAGTCAAAAGCTCTAATCTTTGAGTCTGAGCCTCAAGTTTACGAGACAACTCATTATTCATATCCTTCATTCAAAAAGAACAAAAATCTTCAATCAGATAGTTCACTTATGCAACAGCTGGAGAACATCTTAAAGCAAAAGATTTATTAAAAAGTTCTACAACTTCATGTAGTTCTTATTCATGTCCAATACATCAGCAATATAACAACAAAACACATTTGGTATACTCCACCTACATTAAGTTGATTCTCCTTATGCTTGAATAACTGGAAGAATAAAGAATGACCTAAATATGATCTGCAAGTCTTCTTCCCATTTACAACTATGCAGAGGACACCAGACAGCCAGTTCAGATACCTGATTCCTAATCGCATTCTCTCAGATATTAGAGGAAAACTTTTAATGCTCTTGTAATAGCACATGAAACTGATGGAAGAAGAAAACATGTGTACGGAAGTGTTTTGATGGTAGTAGGCAATATAAACAAATATAAACGCCAACCAGCCTTTAGCAGTTCTACTTCTACTCGTGTTCAAAAAATTGCAATACTGAAATGGTAGCAAAAAGGCTTTCCATCTTCACAATAAAGTGCAACTGAACTTTCATGGTAAAATAAATTTATATTACAGTCAAGACCAACCAGGCCTAGGGAATAACTTCAGCACAAAAAGTTCACTTGACCTTGAATTACCTTATTAAGTCTCAAACATTGAGATGACTCAGAAGCTACAGCTTGTATCAACTCTTCCTTTTCCAATGCCAACTGCATCACGAAAGCAAATTCTTACTACAGATGCTGATGGTCTACTCCAGCCACAACAGCTATTCTTTTGTTCTTAAATACAAAAATAATGGAATCTGAGAAGTATGTAACTAATAAAAAATTTGAAGAAACAAATAGTAACCATACCTCAGAAATCAAAGTATTTATATTTTCAATCATTCTTATCTGATCTGAAGGAATATAGACAGACGACACTCCAAGATTTGACAATCCATTATCAGGTAGCATGTGGGTACTCTGAGAATCATTTCCAGTAATAGATTCGGCACCAAAGGTTTCCTGTGAGGAAGGATCTGAATTGATATCTGCAATTTGAATGCAATTACAAATAAGAAACATACCGTGACTTCAAACTAAAAAAGAAAAGGAATTATAAAAAGAGGATAAGAATTGATATCTGCAATTTGAATAGGATTAATATAAGAAACAATCCATGATCCAACTACTAAAAGAGAAAAAGAGCAACTTTAAAGAGCAATTACTCTTTATATGAAACTTCAATTGATTAGACAGATTAAAAAAGCGTCAATATCATTTCAAGTTTCAAGGAAAAAGAACTCATCATTCAAAAATACAAGAAGAGTGAAGAACACCAGCAATTGCAATTAAGATACGCTTATAAGGACCACTAGTTGCAAACCTAAAGTGAGAATTTCAGCATTCCATATCTTGAACCCATAGTTGTTACAGGCGCAAGGCACACGGAAGTGCCAGGGGGTTAGTCACGAGGCATGGCTTGTGCTCGAGGGACTCAAGGCGCATAACAAAAAAGTGCAGTAAGCTATTAATTACTACCATTAACAGACCTAAATATTAAACCACACTCAATCTAATTACCAATAATAAGTTCAAGCAAAATGCAGAAGTTACCAAAATAGTACTTTTTATCTAGATTGTAGACTCCATATATCAACTTCAACTTGATTCTAATCATTATCATCGCATATCTCATATCCAACATCATCGTGACCCTCATCATCTGCATATTCATTCTTCTCAAATACTTCATCATTTACAGAGATTAAAGCAACTTGTTCTTCAACACTAGATGGTGCTACATTATACTCTCCCTTTACTCCCTTAGCACTTAAAGAAATGATGAAATGTGACCTTGAGTTGGATTATTTCGTCTGATTGATGAAATTGCTACTGCTTCTTTCTATTTCTTTTTTTTATTCACTTATCATATTATATTTTAATGGTCAATATTATACATATGACACAGTCGTAAAAAAACCCTTTTGACACTAAAGCGTGCCTAGGTGCAAACAGCACATGCCTAATGGGCTGCACCTTGCTTGACCCTTCACAAGGCTAGTCCCCTGTGCCTCGAGGGCCTGTGGCTGGAGGCATGCCCGTATCAATTGTGCTTGAACCTCCTTAATTATCAATGACAGGCTCAGATTTATGTAACATACACACTATAGACCCAAAACAATTTGTGACAAAAAAAAAAACCTTCATCCAAAGTCCAAGCTTGTCGCGCAACTATCATTTGTACAAATGTTATCTCATAATTTTGTGTAAAGCACGTGTTCACTAGTTCAAGAGAATCTAATACAAAAAAGCTTACCTAGATCGTCCGTAGAAGTTGACATATCCTTTATATTACTGGCATTCTTATCGAGTTCAATAGATTTTCCACCACTTGCTGAAGCTATCCGTAACTTGGATTGCAATAGTTTTTTCTCTGTATCATGAAAATTATATGTTACATGTAAACAAAATAATGTAACAAAATGTGAAAGAATTTATAGGAAGTTAATCTTGAATTGAGACATCATTTGTATTTGTAGTACAATATATGACAATTATATCATATTTTGTAGTCAATGTTTTATACATCATTTGTTATCAACTGATTGAAGACATATTCCTAAAGCCAAGTTGCAAACACATCCAGCGTTTGGGGCATGGAAAACAGAAACCATTTCTGAAGATTTATTTGGATTGATATTTCATTAGTATTAGTTAGTACCTATATCACTGACTCGTTAATTTTATAAATGGGAATACAGGCAAGGAGTGCCTGAAGTAAGCAATCTTTTGACCAGAACAATGATGAAGAGACGAACAGATTTATGAATGGACGGGGAGAGAAGGTGGATGCTTATAATATAAGAACACATCAAAACATAGTGTAGTTCATTTTCTTGATAACTAAATGATGTACATCTCAAGAAATCTGCAGTAATGACAAAAATTTAGTCTCAAAACAAAGAGTCAGTATGAGATACAATGCAAAATGAACTCACACAATACCATATGCAAGTGTATGTGCGTGGTCCTCATCCCACCCAGACACTAATATAACATCATGTAGTTCATACTTCATAGTTTTATGATGTGAAAAGATCATCCATATATTGAGATACCTTCTTGAAGAGCATCAATTGTTGATTGCAAATCTTGACGGTCTTTCTCTAGGCTCGACATTTTCTTCCTGAAAATTTTGATGCGGTATTAATCGCAGCCATATGTACAAATACTTGCAACAGAAAATTGTCATAAGAACATAAGCTGTTCAAAATATAATACAGGACTGCTGAAAAATACTACTAAATGAAAAGCAATACATCAAAAGAACTGCTTTGCATCTGCTGAATAGAAGGCAAAACCTAGTACTACTATACAAAGCATAATGCCTGAAGGGAGAATAGATAAACTTCAATAGCATCTATTCTCCTTGCACACTTCAGGTAAACCAAGTATGTGCAGTTAAACAAAATTGTATCACATGCTTTCTTATAGGCCGTCATTGCAGATACTTTGACCACAAGCACCCATTTGGATGTTTAGCAAGAGAGAACTCAAAACCCGCTTTGAAGATGCTCTCAGGCTCCTATAACCATAAGCTTCAAATAAGCACCAAGAAATAACTTTTACCAAATATTTTCAATTAATTTACCTGCAATAGCATTCCCAAGTGAACCTAACTTCTATCAGGATCATATAACTTGAGCACAAGGGGTGTAACAGTACAAGAAAATCTACTAATGCCAAAGAAAAAGCACATAGAAAACATCAATTCTAGTGAAATATTAGCAAAAAAAGAAACATACTTGTACGATGCAAGTTCAGCATGTGAATTCTCCAATTCCCTCTCTAGCTTTAGTTCATTGTATCTTAGTCTGCGAGCCTACATATATAAGTTGTACATGTTAATGCAGGGAAAAAGTGCAAACCAAGGCCAACTTGTCGTATCTAAATTTTACATGATGTTCTGTATTAACATTTTCAAGTCAGAAGTTGTGGGTTCTAGAGGTCCCAGGTTTGAGTCACACCCGGGGGTAGGTTGGGGATTTTTCTTTCCATTTAATTCTAAGCCCAAATGAGGCAATTTTTTAAAATAAAAAATAAAAAACAACATTTTCAAGTCAAGGGGCCAAGAAAAACAAATTCCAACTAATCAGGTTAATTGCTTTATCTAATATTAATTCAATAATTGGAGACAGATTGTTATTGACTACAGGGAACTTATAGGAAATGCCAGCAGCATATAAAATGAATATAGAAAGCTGAAAATTAACTGAATAATCTACTGAGGCATGTTAACTACCCTGTCAGCATTAAAGACCATCTGACCAACTGAGAATTATATTGAGAAAAGATATACATTTCAGAAAAAATTTACATATAACATAAAAGTATATTTATGAATATTAAGCGACAAAGTAATCATTGCCCTGGCAGAACTGATTTTTTTATTTTAGCATAATATCAATCCCATAACATGGGACATAAAATTGCAACATTTGCAAGGGAACAGAGTTAAATGAATTCATACACCCCAAATTTAGAACCAAATTCAATAATTTAACATTTAAGTGGAACATTTACGGATATTAAATAAGAACTGCTGAATATCATGCATTCAATCTTTCACCTCAGAATCTAGAAAGTTGACCAAGAGTTTAAAAAAAAGGGACATGTCAAAATAGAATGGCTATATAGTCAAAGGCAGGGAAGAGAGCAAATAAAAATACCAAGTATACCAAGAAACTTATACCTTCTCTTCCAAACCAATAACATCTGAAGCCAATATCTTGTAACGTTCATCAGCAGCAGTACACTCAAGTTTTGCATGTGTGTATTCCATTTTTACGGACTCAAGTTCCGCCTAGAATTTGTACACAACAATAAGAAACACAACAAACTTGAAATGCAAGAAATGAAAAGGATTGCAAAATGGAGAAAAGGAGAAAAACAATACGGAAATAAATAATCCACAGCACCCACTTAAGAATCATCAGTAAAAGAGGAGCAAAAATTAACACCACAGATCGCAAAACTTTCCCCAACATAATCCCAAGACCTTGAAGTCATGATATAATTGAGGTCATACCTTAACCAAATACTTGCCAATCAAGGAAGGAATTGACAACAAAAATAATTCAGTTGTCATATATCGTACTGCAAATGCAAATGATGGATCGATTCAATAATCAATCAACTAAGCATTTATCCCACGCTAGGTGGGGTCAGCTATAGGGATTTTTTTACGCCATAAAGTTCTCATCAATCAATATTAGACATTCACTACCAAAAATTTCTTATACGAATTTCACTTCATGTTCCTTTATAGACAGGTCACACAAGTTCTTTTATCCAACATATGACTTATCCTAACACCTTCAAGTTTTCCAATTGTATGATCATTTCCACAATACTTGAAATTAGTTATGTACAAGCAATACTGGTTCATCCACCAAGTTCTTGTGCAGAAATGCTGTCTATAGTTTACACAAATTTTAATCTCCTCTGGTATATCTCAATTGGTTTCATGATATTCACATGAAAAACTTAGTTACTGAGTTCAGCAATAAGCGCCAAGCCTCCATTCAACATAATTCATCTACACAACAATATGGGTAAGAATAAATTCATGTTACCCTGCTATCAATATCAGATAGTATGTAGCGGAATCCAAACAAGTGCAAATCCGTCTCAGATTCAAGCAATATTAATAAGTAACAAGAAAAGACGGGTAACCAAACAATTAGATATTGTTCTTTTTAACTTCAATTTGGTTCAGTTTAAGTCCATTATGTTCAGTCCAATTCAATTAATATAGATAATATAAATAATAATTAATCTAATTTTAATAATAATAGTTTGAAATAATATTATTTTAATAAGAATTGATAATATAATATTAGAAATACAGCACTTATAAAAATAACCACACAAGTTACTATAGTAAAAATAAATAATTAATGGAATCATTTATTATAATTAATAATAGTTATACTAATATATTAATTTTGTTTATTATAATTATAAGAACTATTCTACTCTTTACTCTAGACCTCTGTCTAACAGAAAATGTAAGCATTAGACACAAATTTAACATTGCAATTTCCTGAAATAGTTAAATGCACAACAAAAAAGAATTTGATTGTCTTTCTGCAGACATGGCTGAACACAGACCTCAACATTTACTAAGATTGATGTTTAACAAAGAAATGAACGAGGACATACTAACCAAATAGGCCTTGATTTCTTGTTGTAAGTTCTCCATGTCAGACTTTAGTTGGTTGACAAAGCTTCTCTGTTCAATAAAATGTGAAATAGGTAGTAAAGTAAAATAACTACATAAAAAAATAAAGGGCCAAAACCAAACAAACTAAAATAGAAAAAAAAAATCAAGAAAAGTATGGACTAATGCATCACCAGCTCCTTTAGACTGTCCCATTTTGCCACTACCCCCTAATCTTTGAAAAGGTCCCCGGGGGGGGGGGGGGGGGGGGGGGGGGGGGGGGGGGGGGGGGGGGGGGGGGGGGGGGGGGGGGGG
>CAOJBI010020738.1:0-10862 GCA_948277035.1 Euphorbia corollata
TTATTTTTATTAAAAATCGAGTTTTAATAAAATTAACTTTTGATATAATAATGAGCTTTTATTCAAAAGCCAAGAATTATGACATTTATGATGAAGTTGCCATTAGGCAAATTTTAGGATTGCATTTGCACATGATCCCACCCGACAGCCAATTTAGGTGACTTTTGGTGAAGTATCACTCAAGTTCGTTTCAAGGCTGGGGATGCGGATCTGATCAAACCACTTGCGTAACGTACAAGGACTTTGATTCACATAGGATCGAAGTGTCCGAGTATATTATATATGGAAAATGTTACTTTGGTTCGCTTTAGGACCATTGAACTTCGGTACACAAAGACGCAGGGTACCTTTCAGCACCCAGTTTTGAGACTCAAACCCACATATAGTTTAACCATAGTCATTTCCCTATAGGTTTACCCTAAACCTTGTGAGAATGCGCGTAGACTTCACTAGTCCTCGAATGACCTAAAAGCCATTTAACCTAATGTAGAATAAGGGCGGTAGGCACGATCTAACCGTTTGTCCATTGTACAGGTTTCATATATTATAAAATGTAAAACTTGTGCATAACATCACGATTGCGTGAAACCTAACCAGATCTTTATGCAGCCATGATATTTGTCATGTGACATTGCATTTTCCCTCAAGAATAGGAACTCGAAAATACATACCAAACCTTAGAATCACATTAACTATTAAAGTTACATATCTCGACCAAACAGTCATCTCGGCTACCAAAGCCACACATGCGGCTCATATAAGTCAAATTTTGATCCTAGAGTCACAATGACTGTAAAAGTCAACTGTTTGACCGAAAAGTTAAACTTTTCCACATTCGACCTGAGATTTACAGTGACTGTAAAAGTCACTATTCTGACTGTAAAAGTCAATTGTTTGACCAAAAAGTCAAACTTTTCCAATTATAACCCTAAGTCATATTAACTATTAAAGCCAAACCCTTGATCACTAAAGTCACTCTTCCGACTACTATAGTCAAAACCTTGACCACTACAGTCAAACCCTTGACTGTAAAAGTCAAACTTCCGACTATCAAACTTTTGACTATTAAAGTCATATTTGGACCAATGAGTCAACTTCGACTGACTCAAGAGTCGAGTCACTTCAAGATCGACCCCGAGTCATATCGACTATTAAAGTTAAACTTTTGACCATTAAAGGCATCTTTTGACTAATGAGTCAACTTGACCGACCCAAGAGTCGAGTCACTTCAAAACCGACCCTGAGTCATATCGATTATCAAAGTCAAATTCTTAACTAAATAAAGTCACCTTTAGACCAATGAGGCAACTTTGACCGACCCAAAAGTCAAGTCACTTCAAAACTGACCCCGAGTCGTATCAACTATCAAAGTCAAATTCTTGACTAATAGTGTCACCTTCAGACCAATGAGTTAACTTTGACCGACCCAAAAGTCGAGTCACTTCAAAACTGACCTTGAGTCGTACTAGTACAAAAATGGCCTACTGTATCGGTTATTTTTAGCTATTTTCATCGGTTTTCAACCGATACAAATACCGCTGATACATTAGCCTTATGAGCAATTGTTTCAGTTTCAAAACTGATGGGAATACTCATCAATTGAATCGGTGAAGTTAAGAACTTATACAATTGGCTTTTTCTATGAATGCCTACTTTTTATCTATTGTATCAGTTTTTTACTTAAACCGATGGAAATGCTACAGAAAAAATAAAAAAAAAGATACAATTTGGATTGAAGAGAGCTAAAAAAATACCAATATATTACGAATTAGCCCTTGGGGCCTACCTGGATCTCGCTATACAAGCTTTGCATTTTGGTCATATGTATTAGTTGGAAAGTGGGTTAGACCAAAACCTAGTAAACAACAAAAGCAAAACAATAAAGTTAAAGTGAAAAGAATAAGAAAAAGAATTAAGAAATACCATTTCCCAAATAACATCAAGTATTATAATTTTTATGTTTTGCTAAGTTTTGCAACTGTTCCTTTGTCTGTAGTATTCAGCAGAAACATAAAAATTAAAGCCCAACTATACTATAAATATGATATATTTGGACCCTACATTCTGTATTCCAATACAACAAAAGCCAAAAATATATTACTATATCTATGCTCTAGGTCCAGCTACCATACATTAACCACTTCTACAATTTCTAATTTCTTTATTAAATAGTTCGAAGCTGAGATAGACAGTAGACACATTAACCATCAACTAACTACAAGTGCTACCACCGGAAAATAGAAAAACACTTGGTTATAACACACAAGAATACTCATTTATCAGTAGCACATCCAACGCATACTTATACATTGGCAAAAAAATGCATTTCTGTACTAGTGAAAGTGAATGATACATACACCATGAACAAAAAAAATACAATCCATTCAAGGAAGTAGCCATAAATCACTTTATCAATTTCAATAGAGGTATTACTATCTTTAAAATAGAAGGCAAGCTAGCTACATACAATAATATTGCAGGACAAATCACTAAGAGAACCTTAATTAAACTGCCTTTTGCACATAAAAGGTCACACTTAAAGGGGACAAAAAAAGCAATCTTAGAAACAAAGCACATATTTGACAGTTCATATCCTCTAATTTTTTCACATTATACATTCAAAATATATAGCATCTGAACTATAATTGCTAAAGTTGTCCAGTCAAACACTACAAATTTCACTAAGCTAACTCTTTCTAGCTTACAAATTTCATTTCCCATTTAGATTGACACTAAAAGACCAAAAACTTAGAAAATCTAATTCTTATTTTTCAAAAAAATAAAAAATGTAAATCCAGTTGAAAATCTCAGATTGGGTGGCACCATTGATTTTTTATTTGAAGAAGAAAACCAAGGTGTAGACGTTTCATTGAAAAAATCTACCAAATTAATCAACCATTCACAAGTGTGTGTGTGTGTGTGTATGTGTCAACAGATATATGAACTCACAGTTGATAATTCGTCATTAGTTTTTCCATAGGCATATGCAACTTTTGAGAAATACTTCTATGTCAAGAAAAGAGAAAATGGAGCACCCTTTCTAAAGCTTGAATTGAGATAGTATCCATATATAGGAATTAGAAACAATTAATATCAGTAAATTTTCAATCAGGTAAAGAAATCAGCAAAGTTGTTCTAGGAAAATATCTATAAATGGTAACTATAGTCTTAGTCCTAAATAAAAGCATAAGGAATTTCATTTGTATCAAATATAAGATGCACATGTTAAAATACATGCACTGGTGAAAAAAGCATTGTCCCACCATTTGATGACTCAAATTTGCTCTTCACCTCCTTCAATGTAGTCCTTTGAGGCTTGCACTGCCAGGATTTGAACCTCTTTTTGTTCTTTTTTATCATTTGAAATTGGAATAAGAAAATGTAACCCCTTAAGTCAATGAAAACATAAAGATAAATAAAACAGCATAAAGTCAGAGTTGGTAAATTACCAATTTATAAAGCATATGCAGGATTTGCATACTATTTTTTTGTAATTGATACCAAAAGTAACATGGAAAACTGACACAACAATATTACATCCGTCTAATCCATAAAGCAAGTCTGTTCAAAGAGTAAGCACATTTTTTTCTCCTTTGACAAAGATAAATTCAATTTTTAATTGAACAGCTACAATTGAAAATTAATCAAGCATTATATAGAAGTTAAAAATGCCACATAGATATCAATCAACTCAACTCAACTATATATAATCAATTGAACTAGGCATATGCATTCAATTTTTATTTTTTTTACTTTGATCTCAATTGACCCTCACCCTGAAATGACATATAAGAGTAATTTAATCCGAGAAATCCTAAATATAGAAGAATCATTACAATCTTAACAGTATAGTATTATAATTAACTAGTAAGCTTCACAAACATCGCAAATAAATAAATAAATAAATAGGCGAGAGCTCATCTACAGCAATGTCCAAATATCAAAATTTTGAAAGATGGAAAGGAAACGAACGAGTAAAAAACAAACCTAAAAAATGAAGATGTGGATGGTCGCGAGGGGGTGAAACGTAGAGGCTATCATCCTTGGAGCGAAAATTGATAAGACTAAGGCTTTTATATTCTAGATAGAAATTAGCATCGGGTACACAGATATTCACTATAATCTCATAAATACTACATAAATAGAACCTTATGCAAATTATATCTCAAACTAGCACTTGATAATCGATAAACACAAAACAAGAAACCAGAATTAAATTCAAGTATAAGTTAAAGCACATATGGATGGGTTCATAGCCTGTTTCATACAGAATGAAAACTGAAGTAAAAGAAATCTATACCTAGAGTATAAACAATCTCATATTAACACAAAATCAGATTGGAGATGATAAAGCTATAGTAAAACTAAAATATGTTGTTTCCAAATTTTTTTTATAGTTTTTATACTTAGTTAACTTTATATTTTAACAATATAAATCTAAAAATAGAGCTTTAGAATGACTAATAACAGTACATTAACTAAAGTTTGAAATGAAATAAGTAAATGGTTAGAATTACTAGAGCTTAGAAGATAGCTTTAGAAAGCAAATGTAGAAAGCATAGCAAAACACTCAGAACAACACAAACAAAGTGATCTAATTGATCTTTAATGCATGATAAAGGAAAACACTATTTCCAAAGAAAGTCAAGAAACTGCATTACGGGTTAAGGATGGGATAAACGTGAATATTTGGACAGAAAATTGGCTGCCATCGGTCTCTTTTCCTACTGTCTGATATGTTGTAGTTCCTAGCTTTGAAGATGCAACAGTTAGCTCTCTTATTGCTGCAAATGGTTGTTCTTGGTGTGACGGGCTGCTGGAAATGCTTTTTTCTATCGAAGAGCAGCAGCTGATCCGCAAAGTCTAGCTCTCTTGGCAGCATAGATGGACTGTGTGTATTGGAGGTTAGAACAAAATGGCCTTTTCTCAGTTTAGTCGTGTTATTATGCTTTACTGCAATCATCTTTGGAAATTGGCTACTAATTCGCTTCCCACTCTCAGTGGACTTAGGCAAAGATATATAGATGTTGATTTATATTGTCCTTTATGTAGTGATGCGGTTGAAGATGATTTTCATGCTCTATTTGGTTGTGCTTCTGTTTTACGAATTTGGAATGAAACTTTTTGGAGAAGGCTGGCCAATAAATATATTATCTGTTTCGAATTGGTGGAGGTGGGTGAATTTAAAGGATGGTAGTACTGTTGCTAAAGCTTCTTGCATTCTTTGGGCAATTTGGGCAAGAAGAAATCATTTTATATGGAATGATAAATTCTGTATTGCCTTACAAGTATTGAGACATTGACTTGGTTTCTTTCGGAATGGGGCTCGGCTAATAAAAAGACAATTGTTGCTACATCCTCCTCGATAACACATGGCATAGTCCTCCGATTAATTGGATTATATGCAACATTGATGCTAGCTTATTTGACTCAGGTAACTATATTGGACATGGATGTGTTTTGAGAGATTCTGCTGGTAATTTTATTGCAGCTAGATCTGTTTTACTACAGGGAGGTGGAGACCTTTTCACGGCTGAAGCAATGAGCTTCAGGGAAGCTTTGAACTGGTTGAAGAACAATAATTACGTTCACATTATTCTCAAGTTAGATGCTTTAAATGTCGTTTCTGCGTTAAATAATGATTTGTCTTTCATTTCCCCGATTGGCTTAGTCCTTTTAGATTGCAAAGACATTATTAGTCAGCTTTTTATTTATTCGTATTATTTATGTTGGTAGGTCTGCGAACCAAACTGCACATTTGTTAACTAGAGCAGCTAGTTCTTCGATAGGTAGGGGGACATGGTTTCATTCTTGTCCACCTTTATTTAGAACTGTAATTGACTCTGATTAATGCTATTGACTTAATATTCATTCAAAAAAAGAGTTTGAATACAATAAAAATAAGGATAGGAAAATCAAAACTCAATTTGTGATAATTGAGCTTTACTAAAAACCGAATACTAATCCTTCCAAATAAAAAATGCTCTCTCTCTCTATCTCTTCTTTTCTTTCAGCATAACCCCTCCCCAATATAATCACTATACCAGCCATACAATCAAATCCAAGCACCTCTCAACATCCCTACCACTTCACGTTTCTCCTTAATTATCTAAACTAATTTTCATTTATTTTTCAATCCTTTCTTTCAAAAAAAAATTTCATTTATTTTTTTAAAAGAAAACAAAAGGCTAAATACATAAACAAAACAAAAACAAATCCTATCTTTCTTTTCCTTTCATTATCTTTACTTTAATTAATTAAAACAAACAAAATAAAATAAAAAAATAAAACAAAACTAAGAAAGAAGAAAACTTAGTTGTGAGCGAGCGGTCCTTTTCGTGATTGAAATTTTGTGTTTTATAGAACGAGGTCGAACTGCGCGAGGCGCGAATTCGCCCGGGTTTTGGTTTTGAAAATAAAGAAGAATCATGCGCTCTCTAGGGATAAATTTATTTAAGAAAAATCATTTTGAATTTGATTTCCTTAAAAAATAAAGATAAAAATAGTAAAACAAGGTTAATACCCTATTTTACGAAAAAAGAGTCGCCACCCGGTTCAGCTCCACCGGGAATTGTGGTATACTGATCCGTAGTAGGATTTTTATACCTGAAAAGATGAGATTCTGAGTTCGGATAAAATAGTTACTAATTTATTAAAAAATCAAGAATTATGGTTTTTATGATAATTTCAGCATTACGACGGCTTGATAAAACAATAAAATTGAGCCGGAATTTCGGCAAAGTAACGACACTACTTGGGATTTCCCATAGTAATCCGGGTAGAGTTTTCCCTTATTTCGGGAACCCGGTCTTCACCTGCAAGCTCGTTTACACATATTAATACATTTTATTGGAAAATAATGTAGTAAAGCAGCTTCAGTGGCTCTTTACTTCAACATGCAACAATAAAAATGAAAATAAAAGATTTAAGGCATAGAGCCAATAACCTCAGTTACCTTTTCGCTATTTTAGGATGACGTGAGAGCCGGTGCAGGACCGAATTTGTCATTGTTTTGATGAAAACTTTGACAAAAAGTAGAAAATAAATTGATGGAATTGATTTGGCGACGTTTTGACTCGAGTTATGGATATAATCACGAGTAAAACTGATTTGAAACGAGTTTTATCGAGTTTAAGTCGAGAATTTCCGTGGGAAATTTGACTTAAATCGAAGCTCGAGAGATTTTTTATAAGAGTTTTGAATTTGGCAGAGTTTCGACGTGTTTAGAGGCGAGAACGGACGGGTTTTGCTCTGGGAAAAACCGGAAATCCGAACTTCTTTTTGAAAGGAAAGCTGAAATTTCTATTTATAGTAGGGTGGAAAATAGCCCCGGGGAGACAAAATCCCTGGAAAATCCGGGAAGCTAGGGCATAGGCCCTAGATAGGTAAATAGCCGCGGGGCTAATTACCTATGTTTACTAAAAGTTTGACTTTTTTTCGGTTTTGGTCCGAATCGGTAAACCGGACTTATCCTGGAATGTGAATTTTTGAGATTTTGATTTTTGAATTGAAAATACGACAAACCGACTCCTTTTGGCTCGCGTCGAATCCGGATCTCGAAAATTATTTTTAGAAAATTATTTTCTAAATGCATGTTCTATTTTATGAATATTCTTGCTGGGGAATTAATGAATGCTCCACTGGGGATGTATATGTTTATGATTTTTATGCTTTTTGGGTCTGATAACCACTGGAATTATCAGATATATTTATGCATGAATTGTGAATTTCTAAATGCAAGTGATTGAGCATAACGGGGCCAATGTGTAGCATGTGAACAAGTGGTATAAGGTCTTGTCTCGGGGTGCTAGACTTATTGTTGACAGCACCTATGTTGGAGCCATGGTCCAGAACCTTATGTACAAGAAGTCCCGCGGGTATCCTTATTTGAAGAAGGAACTCGTTTCTATCATGCTGAGCCGTTGGTCGGACACTACCCATATATTTCACTATCCTTGCGGGGATTTCACCATCACCCCTGTTGACTATTGTGCTATTACCGGATTTCCATTCACCAGCATCGTGATCGAGTTCAATGCTACCTTTTGATATCATCATTTTGATGAGGAGGTGATCCGAGCATTGATCAGTTTCACAGGCTCCACTCGAGGATCTATCTCCTACGAGCAGCTGATGGATTTCTGGATTAGCGGGCAGGGAGCAGGTCGCACTGCCGCTTGTGAGGCTCGGGCTTTTATAGCCACCACCTTATCCTGGTTTTGTTTCTCGACTGGTCGGTCTGATGTTAATCTTAACATCTTATCGAGGCTAGTCGATCTTCCTAGCTTCAATAGCCTAGCTTGGGGTCAGGACGCCTTGGCTTACCTGTATCTGGCCTTGGATTAGTGTGCCAAGAACAGGATAGAGAAGTTCAAGTCTTCTCTTCAGATTCTCACGGTAAGATTTCTTAAATCTTAATCTGATTTTTCACTTTAAGTCTTTATGAGTATTTGCCAATTCTAACTTGTGCTTCCTCTTTACAAATTTGGTTTTTTTGAGACGGGGATTTTGGATATACCCTTATTGGTTCCGGGTACCAACTATTCAAGGTTCCCCAAGCTTCTCCATTTTTTTCGAGGATGGGATATGCAGATTTCTCGGCTCTAGCTCCTTGCACGACTTCGGCTCTAGCTCCTTGCACGACCTGGGGGTCTCAAGCTTTCTGTGGCGTTGGAGATAATTCAAGGTCTTCGCCCTGACGACGACAGCTGGTTGCCCCTTGCTTGTTTGTTATTGCTGGGAGTTTTTCTTTGTGAAAACACTACAGGCATTTGCAGCTTTGCGTATCTGCCCATTGTATCTCAGATGCTGGATGGAGCTTCTCCCATTGTTGTTAGCTTGGCAGAGACTCTGATCTATGTTTGTTCGGCTAGCAATGGAGATAGAATGACTGCATGTGGCAGTAGGCTTCTGCTCCAGGTAAATTTTTTTTTTTTGCAGCTAACTTTTCCTGCTTAGAATCAGCTGTCTCACTTTGTACAATCTCTGTTTTAGCTTTGGTTGTGGGACAAACTGGTTGTTCTGTCAATTCCAGAGGAAGTGAATTATAGGCCGAATGGCCACTAGGGAAGGCGCTCTTTGATTCGAATCGGTGATCGTGATCATAAGCATTTCTCTCTAGAAGATTGGCGTAGCTTCATGGGAGCTCGCACTGTAGGGAGCATTCGCTGGATTTGCCCCTGGTGGGCGATATCTTTTGTGACCACATATGTAGCCAAAGGTGGAGTGATCCTTCTGGGACTGTCGGAAGTCATTTCATATTCTCCCGGCAGGCTTTGCAGGTAGTATGGTTATCCCCAAGGTTTTCCGGAGAGGTTGTGCTCAATGACTGATATCACCCTGTCTTATCTTCACCGATATGCTTATGAAGAAAGATGGGCTAACCGGGCTTAGGTTGCTGTGAACTTCACCCTTGCTTTTGATATTTACCCAGATCATGCTTATCGCACATGGAGTGTTAGGACTCGCAGGCTGGTGACCTTCTTAGAGAGGTTCAATGAGACTCGTCGTCTTCGTCAACGTCTTGCCAGGGGTTGAACTTGTGAGTCAGCATTTGTAATGTAACAATAAGAGTTTTTGCCTTGTGTTTCTTCTTTTCTTCTTTGCCTTCATCTTTTGGCTTATAATGTATTTATGTGCAATAAAACAGATGATGCTTCGTGAATATATATCTCATGAAATGATATCACATGTCCATTAAGAGTGCACATATAACATTTCATTAATAATGATAACGTTATAAAAGAAATTTTATTCAATCACAGAAATAAATAGTATTAATTTCCAATTTATTATCCATCATCGTCTAAGGTTCCTGAGAAGGATTTTACCAAAGATTTTCTCTCTTTGTGATTTTTGTAATCTTTATTTTTGCCTAAGAACCCTCACTAGCTCTTAGCAGATTTTTTATTACATTTTTTTACACAAAGTAGCGTTTCAGCTTGTCTTGATTGACTGGGTTGACAAATTCATTTCCGTCCATGTCCATGATATTCACTGCTCCTTTGTTGAGGACCTTCTTCACTACATATGGTCCATCCCAATTTGGTTGAAATTTGCCCCTAGCATCTGTGTGCATTTTCCGAGATTGTTTTAAGACCAAGTCTCCGGTTTTCAGTGGTACATTGTGCCATTTAACTTTGCGGTTGTATGCCCTAGTTAAACGTTTCTCATCAATCAGGTTTAGCTCTTCATATCTGGCTTTTGCCCATTCATCTTCTGATAATTTTGCCTCAAGAGCGATACGCAAGGACTTAATTTCCATTTCTGCAGGGAGCACTGCCTCTGTCCCATACACAAGAGAGAACGAAGTTTGTCCAGTTGGAGTTCGAATACTGGTCCGATATCCCCATAATGCAAAGGGTAAATGGTCAGCCCAATCTCTGTAAGTGGTCACCATCTTTGAGAGGATCTTCTTGATGGATTTATTTGCTGCTTCTACTGCACCGTTGGCTTGTGGTCGATACGGTGATGAGTGATGATGCTCAATACCATACTTCTCTGTTAGATGAACAGTATCACCTTGGAACTGGACCCCATTGTTCGTTATTATACTGTGTGGAGTGCCGAATCTGGCGAGAATGTGTTTCTCAATGAATCGAGCCATCTTCTTGGCTGTGATATTGGTGTACGACTCTGCTTCTATCCATTTGGAGAAGTAATCGATAGCAACAACTACGAACCGATGCCCATTTGAAGATGAGGGTCTGATCTCTCCAATTATGTCAATGCCCCAGGTTGAAAATGGCCAAGGTGTAGTTAAGCCTTGTAATTCAATGGGAGGAAGATGACTGACATCCCCATGAATTTGACAAGCATGGCAGGTCCTGGCTTCTTGTATGCAATCAGCCATCATGGTTAAC
>CAOJBI010021094.1:0-14758 GCA_948277035.1 Euphorbia corollata
CAGCCTCAGCGGAGGCGATTGAGTGACCGGAATGAGGCTTGTCGGATTCGACAGAGGCCGATTACAAGGATCGGAAAAGCAGCGGTGGAGGACGGGAAGAGATCGAGTGGATCTGGAGAAGAAGACGCAGGAGAAAGAATCAAGTCCGATTAATTTTTTTATTCTATAAAATATGTTTAGAGCGGGAATAGTTCCCGCATTAAAATTCACAATTCTTATTTAAGGTGAATTCTTATTAAAATTCACAATTCCCCCCATTTAAGGTCACCCTTTAACAAAGGGTGACCTAAGGTTCCGTTTTATTTATATAAGCAACCATTTTTACTCAATTTCATAAAGGGTGACTACAAGTCCATTTTTTCATAGCAACCGACACCCTTTCAAGGCAACCAATTCTATTTTGGTTGCTGCAGGTCATCTATGGCGTAGTGTTTTTGTGTAAAAATAAAACCGGACTTAGGAAAATTTTCTCATTTTGAAATAAATTCGTGGAATATTTTATATCTTGAATCAAATTGCGAAAAGTAACTATTTTGCCCTTACCCAGAATCTCTCTTTCGGTATTTAAATTTACAAAAAATGAATTTTTATACCATAATTTCCTAGTAGAGCTGAACCAAGTGGCGACTCTTAGTTATTTAATTGAAGCTTTAAACCTTGTTTTTACTTCAAACTAAAATCTGTGATGTTGTCTTCTCGCATAACAACCCAGGAGACATTTTCAGGGGAAATTTATCACAGAATATTTTTACCACGAAATTGCAAGATCGGTTTTCTACAAACCAAATGTTTTATCACATGACTGCGCTCATGATCTCAAAATCAGGCAACTAAGCAAAACTTACACACCTTCGCGAATGGCGCCGAGCTTCCTATCGCCGGCCCGCGCGACCACGTACGACCGCCCGCTCACACTTATATAAAAAAAAGGAATGTAACTTTGTCTATATTTATTGTAGTAAATTAGTAACCCAAATAATGTTTAGATTTTAGTGGAATTGCTTCATCTTATGCTTTTAAATTCCCAGATTGAATGTCAATGAACTTGTTGGAACCATTCCTCCAGAACTCGGGAAGCTAGACCAGTTGTTTGAATTGTAAGCCTTTACTACCTTGCATTTTTTTTTTGGTTTACGCTGTTTGCTTCATTTTTTAATTATCTTTTACGATGCATGAATCTAGCTAGCAATAAACTTGAAGGCCACATTCCACATAACATAAGTTCCTGCATAGCTTTAAACCAGCTGTAGGGAGGATTTTTCAATATTTTATGTTATTTTTCTAGCTTATACTTCTCTATTTGTATGTCTTGAATTTCGAAATCAAGGAATTGATAATGTGTCTATTCCCCTTTAAGCAATGTGCACGAAAATCATTTAAATGGAACTATCCCTCAAGGCTTCAGGAATTTAGAGAGTTTGACTTACCTGTAAGTAGATGCTAGTCTTTCCTGATCTTAGTTTAGCCTTTTACCTTGAGTTAGTTATTTAATTAGGCCTTTTTGGGTGTAACTGCAGCAACCTATCAGCGAATAATTTTAAAGGCAGGATTCCTCCTGAACTTGGGCATATTATCAATATTCATACACTGTAAGTGTTTAGCAACATAATGATTGTATGAGGTATAATTTTTTAAGCCTGGTTCTCACGCACAATTGTATTTTAGTGATTTGTCGAGAAATAGCTTTTCGGGGCCTATTCTTGCTTCTGTTGGTGATCTGGAGCATCTTCTTACCTTGTAAGTTCCTCAGAAAGCTATCTGCTTGTATTCTTGATAAGTTTTTTAGGTCATTATTGTGAAAATTTCTTGTGCTTCAGGAATCTTAGTTGGAATGATCTAAATGGTCCACTACCAGCTGAATTTGGGAATCTCAGAAATATTCAGATTATGTAATCTACTAACTACACTTATAAAACCACTTCTCATCTTTTGATGCATCTTTTTAATGTCCTAATGTTACTTATATGTACCCCTTTTACTTCTAAATTTTTGGCAGGGATATTTCATTCAATAATGTGACTGGTAGCATTCCTGGGGAACTGAGTCAATTACAAAATATTGTGTCTCTGTAAGTTTGTGATTTTTTTTTCTTTGGATAATTTGTCAGCAATAATGCTTATCATAAGATTGACAAATTCTCTGCAGGATACTGAACAATAATGCTTAATTTATAGTACGTGTATACGACCAAAATGCAAAGCTTGCATAGCCATTTTAGCTCTCTTCAATCCAAATTGTATTTTTTTTTTATTTTTTATGTAGCATTTCCATCAGTTTTCAGAAAACTGATGGAAATGCTCCAAGAATTTCCATCGGTTTTTAGAAAACCGATGGAAATGCTCCAAGTATTTCCATCGGTTTTGCAGTAAACCGATGGAAATACTTATAGTATTTGTATCGGTTTTCATAGAAAAACCGATACAAATAATAAAAGCATCAATTCCCCCAAGGCTTTTTCAATCGGTTTTATCAAGAACCGATACAATTGATACCCAATTTTATCAGTTTGGAAACCGATACAAATATGTTTCGGGCTATTGTATCGACGACATTTGTATCAGTTCAAAACCGATACAAATACCTGAAAATAACCGATACAATAGCCTCTTTTTGTACTAGTGCACTGTAATCCTCCATAAGTGCTTAATTTGGGACCTGAAGCTTTGCTCCGTTGCAATGTAATAACATCATTTATTGTTCTTGAAATAAGAGTGTTGCGACTGAACAAAGAGATAAGTGAACGGAAGGGAGATAGAAACCACGCCGCATTAAGTGCTCAAGGTATAAAAATCCCACACAGATCAGTATACCACAATTCCAGGTGGAGCTGAACCGGGTGGCGACTCTTTTTCCGTAAAATAGGGTATTAACCTTATTTTACTATCTTTATCATTATTTTAGGAAAATCAATTTGAAAATGATTTTTCTTAAATAAACTTATCCCCAGAGAGCGAACGCCTCTTATTATCTAAAATAAAACCCGGGCAAATTCGCGCCTCGCAGAGTTTGACCCCATTCACGAAATTACTTTTCCACCTTTCAAAAAAGACCTCTCATTCACAATGTGTGTAGAATTTCATGACTTAAACAGAGCTACACCAAAAGATGATTTCCCATTACCTTATATTGATGTCTTCGTTGATAGTGCTACAAGAGTCGCCATGTATTCCTTCATGGATGGTTTCTCAGGCTACAACCAGATATTGATGAATGTGAGAGACAAGTTTAAGACGACTTTCATCACAGAATTGGGCAGATACTACTATTGAGTTATGCCATTCGGGCTAAAGAATGCTGGGGAAACTTATCAACGAGCTGTCACTACTTTACTTCATGACCTAATCCTTAAAGAGGTAGAAGTATATGTAAATGACATGCTAGTCAAATCTAACACTGCTGAAGAACTTCCCACTAAGCTAAATAGATTTCTCACCAGGATTGAGAAATACAACATGCGCCTTAATTCAAAGAAATGTATGTTTCGGGTGACCTCAGGAAAATTACTTGGTCACATTGTTATCCAATGAGGTATAGAGATGGACCCCAATAAGATCAAAGCTCTGCAGGAAATACCAACCCCTAAGACTAAGAAGGAGGTTAGAAGTTTCTTAGGATCACTTCAGTAACTCAGTCACTTTATAGCATGATTGACCACTATATGTATGTTCAAACTCCTCAAGAAACAACAACCCGTTGAATGGAATGAATAGTGTCAAAAAGCTTTTGACAAAATTAAAGCCTACTTGGCCAGTCTACCGGTTGTAAAGCCTCCCATTCCAGAAAAGCCTTTGATTCTGTATCTGCAATTGAAGAAACCTCAGTAGGAGCAATGGTAGTGCAAGAACATGATGACAAAAGAGAGCATGCCATCTATTACCTCAGTGAGAAACTCTTAGAATATGAATCACGCTATACGATAGTGAAAAACACATGTGCCACTATGGTATGGTTGATAAAGATACTTCGACATTATTTCCAATCTTATCGGATACAAGCTGTGGCTAAAGTTGACCCAATGAAATATCTCTATGAAACACCTTCCTTGACGGGAAAATTGTCTAAATGGTTATTGTTACTTTCTAAAATTGACATCAAAGACCAAGAAAGTTATCAAAGGAAGGGCAGTGGCTGAATTCTTGGCGAGTCAACCACTAGAGTCTAAATATATTGAAAACTTGGAATTTCCAGATGAATAGTTAACGGTTGTGTCGAAAGATTCAAGGAGATGGGAAATGTATTTTGATGGAGCTATAAACAAAAGGGGCGCATGTTTGGAAGTCATCATAATTAGACCACAAGGATGAATAATACCTCTATCTAAATGATTAGAGTTTGTTATTACCAATAATGGGGCAGAATATGAAGCCTGTCTATTCGGTATGACAGCTATAATGAATTTGAAAGCCGACAAGATTAGAGTCATTGGTGATTCCGCTTTGGTGATAAAGCATATCATAGGGGAATGTGAGTTGAAAGAAGAACCCCTTAGGCCTTAGAAACTGTGTGGAGAAAAGTGTCAATGTTTAGTGAGTGCGAATTTCACTACTTGCCTAGAGAAGAGAATCAGGTGGCAGATGCACTGGCAACTTTGGCATCTATGTGGGAAGGGCCCCGAGATCGACCGATGAAACCTCTTATTTTATAAACAACGAAAGCTCTATTTTATGTATCAGTGATTAAAACTGAAGATAAGTCAGAAGAATCATGGTATACTGACATTGTCAAGTATTTAGAAGAAGGAAGCTACCCCGAAGAAGCCACAAACTCGAACAGAAACATGTTAAGAAGATTATGAACTCAATTCTGTCTAATTAATGAGGACTTGTTCAAGAGATCCTCCGATGGATTACTATTGAAGCGTTTAACACAGCAAGAAGCCACAACAATGATGAGAGAAGTTCATTCGAGAGACTATGGCCCCTATATAAATGGAGTTATGTTGGCAAAGAAAATTCAATGAATGGGTTTTTTTTGTTGACTATAATGGCTGATTACATACAAGAAGCCAAATCTTGCAACACCTGTCAAATTCATGGGGATATTAGTCATCTTCCTCTCACAGAACTACAAAGCCTAACAACACCTTGGCCATTCTCAACCTAGGGAATTAACATCATTGGAGATATAAGACCTTCGTCAACAAATGGATATCGGTTCATAGTTTTTGCCATTGATTACTTCTCCAAATGGGTGGAAGCAGAATCTTAAACAAGCATTACAGCTAAGAAGATGGCTCGATTTATAGAAAGATACATCCTCACGCGATTTAGTTTCCTACATCATGTAGTCAAAGATAATGGGGTCTAGTTCCAAGGTGATACTGCTGATTTGATGGAAAAATATGGTATTGAGCATCATCGTTCATCACCTTATCGACCATAAGCCAACGGAGCGGTAGAAGCGGCTAACAAGTTAGTCAAAAAAATTCTTCCAAAAATGGTGGTTAGTTATAGAGACAGGGAAAATCATTTACCATTTGCATTTTGGGGATATCGAACTAGTATTCGGACTCCAACGGGGTAAACTACGCTCTCTCTGGTATATGGGACAGAAGCAATACTCCCTGCAAAAATGGTAGTTAAGTCTTTGCGCGTTGCTCTTGTTAGCGTGGTCCGCTCGGACCCAATGAGGAAATTTACCGACTTCGAATTATGAGAAGACACGAGCCACACGGAACCAAGTTGTCGTATTTATTTATTTATTCGCAAATTTTCAAATCTGAAAAATCACATTTCGAAAAGTTCGATTTCACAAAACGGGTCGAAAAATCGTGAAAAAAAAAATTAAACCCATTCGAACCGGGCCTTGACCTACCCCCTAGGCTCCCCGGATTTGGGGGATTCTACCCCCATAGGTAATTAGCCATCGGCTTAATTACCTAGGGGGTAGCCTCCCCCTTTTTCCGGGAACCTAGGGGACTATCCCCTAGGTAGGTGGCTAATTACCCACTTCATATAAAAGGAAGTGCTTGGCTTCCATTTCAAGCAACGTTCAAATCCCGATTCTCCCCAGAGCTATTTTCGTCAGTTTTCGCTTATGAACGTGTCAAAACTCTGCCGAATTCAAGTTTCTTTATTCAAAACCTCTTAAATTTCGATTTGAGTCAAGTTTCCCACAGAAATTCTCAACTTATACTTGTCAAAACTCATTCTAATTAAATCAGTTTTACTCGAGATTATAGTCATAACTCGAGTTAGAACGCCTCCAAAACGCTTCCATCACTTTCTTTTTCATCTTTTCTCAAAGTTTTCCATCAAATATCGACAAACTCGGTCCCGTACCGGCTCTCACTTTTTCCTGGAACAACGAAAAGGTAACTGAGGGTATTGGTTCTAAGCCTCGAAATCTCTTATTTTCATTTTCATTACAATTAACACTGCATGTTGGAGTAAAGAGCCACTGGAGCTGCTTTACTATTTTAATTTTCAATAAAATGTGTTAATATATATAATTGAGTTTGCAGGTAAAGATCAGATTTCCCATATTAGGGGAAACTCCGTCCGAATAACGAGGAAAAACCTTAAATAGCGCTGTTACTCTGCTGGATTTTATATAGCAATTTATTGTTTTATTAAGTCATCGTAATGATGAAATTATCATTTAAGTCATAATTCTCGATTTTTAATAAATTAGTAACTATTATATCCGAACTCAGAATCTCAACTTTTCAGGTATAAAAATCCTACTACGGATCAGTATACCACAATTCCCAATGGAGCTGAACCGGGTGACGACTCTTTTTCCGTAGAATAAGGTTTTAACCTTATTTTACTATTTTTATCATTATTTTAAGAAAATCAAATTGAAAATAATTTCTCTTAATTTATGTTGAATTTTAGGTTTAAGAAATAAAAAGAAATATTTCTTAAGTGATAAGTTTACGCGAAAACTTTGTAACAGCAAAATGTTTCCTTAAAATACGAACCAGTAACCTCATGCCTCGCGCAGTTTAACTTCTTTCGCCAAAATTTTCCTTCACAATGAAAAGGACCGCCCGCTCACAGCTCTTGAGGCAAAGCTACCAGAGAATGAATGGGAAAAAGCTAGATATGATGAGTTGAACCTGATTGATGAAAAACGTTTGGCGGCACTGAGCAGTCTTCAAATGTATCAACAGTGTATGGCTAGGACATACAATCGCAAAGTCAAATGGCAAAACTTACCTTTAAAAGCGGGAGACTTGGTCTTGAAGCAAGCTCGAAAAACGCATACAGATGCAAGGGCCAAATTTCAGCCGAACTGAGATGGGCCATATGTAGTAAAGAAAGTCCTCATGAAAGAGGGAATGAAAATTATGGATATGGATGGAAATGAGTTCATCAACCTAGTCAATCAAGACAAGCTAAAACGCTACTTTGTGTAAAAAAATATATATATTTGAATAAATGAAAATCTGCCAAGAACTAGTGAGGGTTCTTAGGCAAACATAAAGATCGTAAAATCTAACAAAGAATGTCTTTGGTAAAATCCTTCTTAGGAACCTTAGGCAACGATGGATAATAATTTGGAAATTAATACCATTATTTTCTGTGGTTGAATAAAATTTCTTTCATGATATCATTGTTATCTAATGAAATGTTATATGTGTGCAATGAATGGACATGTGAAATCATTTCATAAAACATACATTCACAAAGCATGATTTGCTTTGTTACATATAAATACATTATAAGTCAACAGACAAAGGAAAAAAAAGGCATATTGTTATGTAATAACTGCTCGATGGTAATGGGATAACTGTATTGTCTACACAGCCAGAGAGCATAACATCTCTAGGAAATGTTGAGGATAACTGTATTATCTACACAATCGGTTGAGAGAATGTGAGATGACTTCCGAAAGTCCAAGAATAACAACTCTGCCCATAGCTACGTGGGTAATCACAAAAGTTATCATCCACCAGGGACAAGTCTATTGGATGCTTTCAGTGGTACGTGATTCCATAAAATTACGCCATTCTTCCACAGTAAAATGCTTATGGTTACAATCCCCGATACTGACCAGAGAACGTCTTCCCCAATGAACATTCGGCCTATAATTAACCTCTTCAGGAATTGATAGAATAGCTAGCTTCTCCTACACGCTGAAGAAGAATAAACTAAAAGACAATCAACTATGAAGAAATTGGAAAGAATTGACAAGAGGGAAAGAAATAACTTACTTGAAGCAGTAGCATGCTATCACGAGAGGTTGTCTCAACCCCATTACTGGCTGAGTAGAGATAGATTAATATTTGGCCAAACTGAGAGCTATAAGAGAAGCTCCACCCAACATCTGAGAGATGATAGGTAGATACGTGAAACTACATATATCTGTAGTTGTTTCACACAGAAAAACCCCCAGCAAAAGCAAACAAGTAATGGGCAACCAACTTGCATCATCAAGATCGAGACCTTGAATTATCTCAAGAGCAACGAAAAGCTTCAGACCTCCAAAATTGATTCAAATTAATTTGTGTTTGTCAGTTTGAGAAAGACTGAAATGATTCATCAAAGTTTCAGTAAATTCAGGACGATGAGATGGCAAGGCGATGGGTAAGTCGGTTGAGCACATCAAAAGCCCACAAAAAATCTTTTTACATGGGGCATAACTCTTGATCCCCAAATTGAAAGACATTGTCAATCGGATCCCAAAAAACTCTGTAGTAGCATCTATCAACTCTTACTTGATGAATATTCGGACGTATTCTTTCATGTTTCTTAGGTCACAACATTCGAGTCTGGACCAGCCATTGGCATTTTTCAGATAACTGTTCAAATCACTACGGAATCTCACATAGTCACTCATTATGAAGATAGAAATGGGGGTAAAGAAGAAGAGTAGTGATTCGCTATATGTAGTTTATGTAGTTTCAACAATTAGCGTCTCGTACGAATATTTTACCGTCTCTTAGGATTTCTAGTGCTTCTCAAAATAGTCATTAATTGTTCCTTTTGATGAATTTGATTTATATATTCATTTCAATGTGGAATTTCTATTTGTTATTAATTGGTCAAAATGTATGGTCGGTGTTTAAGGTCGGTGATCGACAGTCGTCGACCGGAGTGTCCCTCCCAGGTCTTATACTGGCTCCATCCCTGATGCCCAACATATCCTTTTATCATTGTTTTATTATAATTTTGACTTAGAAGTTCTACTTCCCTGTGAGGTCGATATCTTTTAAAACTACATTGCAACTATATATACTTGTAGTTATCATCATTTTTATATTTGATATTTGGTTTTGACAACACCCAAACAAGTTTTTGATGCTATTGATAATGACTGTAATCATTCTTGGCACTTGAACATCTTTTATATTTAGAACTTGTTTTGTAATCAATAAAAAAGTGGTAAACACTTATCGAATACAAACAGTGGCTAAAGTTTACCCAACAAAGTATCTCTTCCAAACACACTCATTGACAGAAAATAATCAAGATGACTTTTACAACTCTCCGAGTTTGATATCGAATATGCGACCAAGAAGGTTGTAAGAGAAAGAGCAGTAGCGAAATTCCTAGCAAACCAACCATTGAAATCTGAGTATCTAGATAATTTGGAATTCCCAGATGAATTATTAGCCATAGTAACAGAAGAACCTAAAAAATGGAAAATTTTCTTTGATGAGGCTGTAAACAAGAAAGGAACATGCCTTAGAGTCATAATTATTACGCCAGATAGAGGACTAATACCTTTGTCAAAACAGTTGGAATTCCTCACGACCAACAACGGACTTAAATATGAAGCCTGCTTGTTGAGAATGACTACGCTGGTAAATTTGGATGTCGATAAAGTCAAAATCATCGATGATTTTGCATTGTTGATGAAGCATGTCACTAGAGATTGGGAATCGAAGGAAGACTCTCAAACCATAACTAAAAACCATATGGAGGAAAGCAACATCGTTTAGCAAGTGCGAATTTTGCTACATACCTAGAGACGAGAATCAGATGGTATATGCCCTAGAAACCCTAACATCAATGTGGGAAGGACCTCAAAACCAACCGATAAGACCACTTGTCATGGAACTAGTGAAATCTCCATTTTATGTCTCATTGACAAATATTTTGATAACGGAAGAAGAACCATGGTACATTGTCATTATCAAGGATCTTAAGGAAGTCAGCTATATAATAAAAGCTATAATTTACACCAAAACACGTTGAGGAGATTGGTTGTTCAATTTTGTTTGATAAAAGGACAGCTGCTCAAAAGATCATTCGATAAAAGTGCCTGACTCAGCAAGAAGCCAAGAAAAAATGAAAAAAATGCATTCAGGAGACTATGGTCCACACATGAATGAGATAATGCTAGCCAAGAAGATTCAGAATGTAAATAATTTTACAAACACAAAAAGAATGACTTTCCGTCTCACACATTTTAACGCATAACATTTCCTTCGCTCTTTCCATCGAAAAAGACTGCCCACTCATACCCCTGTTATTTTTGTTCTTTTGAAACATGACTAGATACTTTTTTATGAATACGGAATTTTTGTAGAGGCCAAGTGTCGAACCCAGGACCTCTCGCCTCTGCTTTAGTACCAGTTGAGCTATGCACAGTTGGTTATGTATACTTTATTCCTTTAATCATTTTCAATGTGCATCAAATAAAGGTAAAATAGACATGTTTTAATAGTTGTATTGGATTAAAAAAAATGACATTTATTTCAATTTTTTTTCTAAAATTTTAAAAAACAACCATCAACAAAAAATGATGGAAGCGGTAATTCATAACTACAGGTTCCCACATATTAATAAAAAGGATAAACTTCAAAAACATATTATGTGATTTGGCCGTTTTGCAAAAAGATCATTGTAAATTTTTTTTTGAAAGGGGTGCTATTGTGGTTTCAAAAGTTGGCAAAAAAAAGATTTTCAATTTTTAATTACGTCATAAAAAATGGTAATGGTATCCATTTTGAACTGAAACTTTACAGATTAGTTAATAAAAATACTAGACTTTAAAATATGATGGTAACATTTAAAAATTCATATAATAAAATGAAAAATTTCTGAAAAGAAAACTCAAAATTTGATATATAATTCTTATATAACATGATTAAATTATAAGATTCTTGAATTGATTGAAATACCTTATGTAATACTATTATTTTTAATAAAAAAATATTATTTTGTCATTTTTTTTACCATCCTTTGAAACCACAAGCATCTATTTGTAAATAAAAAATTCCACAAAGACCTTTTTGCAAAACGGTCAAACCACAAGACATGTTTTTCAAGTTTACCCTAATAAAAATTCATTCAAGTAAGATTTTTCTTAAACTTTGATCTTATTTTTTTCTTCATTCTTTAAAAACGTTTGTACTACAAACAGAAAAATATTTGTTTCTGAGAATTAAGGAAACTGTTCGGATAGAAAAGTTCAGCCAAATTTCTCTAAGAAGCTAAAGTCTTGTACTATATAAAGACATTCTCGATCTTGATATTTTAGTTTTTAAAAACTATTTACTAGGCTTTTCTTTTATTTCTTAGTTGACGCAATTCTTAGTTTGTAATTAATTTTTGATTCCACATGAAACAAAATTTTATTTTGGGTATAGACACGTATTTATTGAGTCATCCTCTCTGGAAATTTATTCAGTAAATAATCGAAATATCAATTTTCTCATTTACTCAACTCGTATTATTAACTGGGTTGAAAATTATAAACGAAATAAGCCCTAAATTTTATAATATAATTTGGCTAGTTTCAAATATACAAGTAAAATAAAGCAATTTCTCAACGTACCTTTTCTTTTCTTTTGACCGAAAAGGAGTACTTTCATATATTAAACCTTTAACTTCAAAATCTCTAAATTTTCTAAAATTAGAGTTCTTTATTTTTTTATATAATTGATTTCAAATTTGGATGAGCTAGTATCAAATCCAAAATGACAGAATTTTATGAGTTCTCCAATCGGTAAATTGACAATAATTATGAATTTGACTATTCATATGGAGGGTAACATGAGTACCCATCAATGACATATACAGAAAACTCAAATATTCAATTCCATAAATTTCTGACTCAGCAAAAACCCAGGCCAGAGACCTTCTTGTAAGGAATTAGAGTTTAAGTAGGTCCCAATTATGTTTATCTTTTTTTTTCTCGAACAATTATGTTTCTCACTTTTTTTTTCTCCGTCGGGCTTTTAAATTTTAATCAAAAATATAAATTGAAGCTTCATGCACATTTAAAAATGTTGAGTTCGGATCGAATTTACGAGGTAATTTTTAAATCCAAAACCAATATATCTAAAAATTACCTATATTTACATTTTTATTTAGTATTTTAATATAAATTAGTTTTCACTGTAATAGATTTTAAAATAAAAAATCTAAAATAATAATAATAATAATAATAATTCATTGAGCTTGATTCATAAAACTTCGGGTTTTGGCTGAGTTGGGTCAGGCTTTATACATAAATGAGTGTCCAAGCTCGGGCAAGTGACAGGTATCGGGCCAGTTTTGTCGGAATTTTGACTAAAAACATCAACCCAAACTAGACATAAGCTCATACTTTAAAATTTCGGGCTCTAACCGGACTGGGCTTAAGAGGTCATTTCCAAGTTTGACCGCCATGAGTATTTTTTATTGGGTAATTTTCATAACTACCACCCCTATAGGATATGAATTTAAATGAAAGACTTCTCTATTCATAAAATAGCCTCTTTAAGGATTATAAATTATGAAACAACTTTTAATATTCATTAAATACCCAATTCTTACTATCCCTACCCATTATCAGTAAAAAAGAATCCCTCTTAATTAGGGGGAAGAATTATAGACAAATACAAATTCCTAATTAACCGTATCCTCTTCATTCCCACCTCTCTACAATACAATCAAATATGTTCGAAACCCTACAATCGTTTCAACACTTCCACTCCTTCGTTGCTATACTTGAACGTAATCTTCAACTATTTCAAGCTCTTTCGGCCCAGCAGCTTTCGACTTTCACCATTGAAATCCATCGGCTTTCGACTTTGAAGCATAGATTGAAACTGACATTCACTCCTTTCATACACGATACATCATGAAAACTAGGAGTGAGAAGAAATCAAGGGTTCGTTCAGATATCCAAAAGGTAAGAAACTAATTCCTGTTGCATGTGATTTCCAAACCTAGATTGTTGTCTTCTTTGTAGTTTCTGATAAAAGTATAATCGAAATATACATATGGAACACAAATATAGGTAATGTGGATGGAATTGACTACGGGTTTGTAAATGTTCAGTCACTAAAATTGGGCATTTTTTTTACTGTAATTGGTACAATGAATATATACATAATTGCTGTTCAACTTGGTAATTGGTATAATGAACATATACAGATCTGTATAGAGCAGTTGTTGATGATCTTGAATGTAATTGGTATAATGAAGATATGCAGAATTGTTGTTGAGCTTGGGAATTGGTATACTGGAAATATACATATTTGTAATTGCTGTAATGAAAATTTAGAGCAGTTGGTATAATGAAGATATACTGAATTGTTATTGAACTTGTTAATTGGTATAATGAAAATATACAGATTTGTTGAACTTGAATTTGTTGCCACATTTGGTATACCTAGAAGTGTATATATAACTACAATTGAAATTGAAATCTATTTTGTATATGTTATGTTACTGAAATTTAGTTATTTTGATGGAATTAGTAGAATTGTTGTTGAGCTTGGTAATTGGTATACTGGAAATATACATATTTGTAACTGCTGTAATGAAAATTTAGAGCAGTTGGTATAATGAAGATATACTGAATTGTTATTGAACTTGTTAATTGGTATAATGAAAATATACCGATTTGTTGAACTAGAATTTGTTGCCACATTTGGTATACCTAGAAGTGTACATATAACTACAATTGAAATTGAATAAGGCAAAATTGGCCCAATTTGAATCATTCCTGTATGAGGGAAAGCATAAAACAAGAAAGTAATTCATGACTGATTTGGTATATTTTGTACTGATTTGGTATAATTTGTTATACTGTGTAATATACATTGAAAAAGATTTGGTATATTTTTTATTGTTTTGGTATATTTTTTTTTATTTGGTATACTGAATGGTATAATTCGGTATATGTTTAATATACATTGAAATCGATTTGGTATGTTTTATATTGATTTGAAATCAATTTGGTATGTTTTATATACTGATATGGTATAATTGGGTATATGTTTAATATACATTAAGCTATGCGGAGTACCTCATCGAAAACAGGCCGATCCCAGATATGCTCAATGCGAAGATGCATAGAGAGAAACTTGTTGTAAGTTTGTATTACCATGGGAAAATGAAGGCCGAACGAGGAGAATGTAGTGATGACGAGTACACAAGACCGTTCGAATAGATATAGATTTTAGGATGTTATTACTTTAGTGGGATTGATAATGTTTCATTTGAATGGCACTGTGACTTTGAATATATAATCATATATTTTTCATACTGTGTCGTATATTTTGCAAAGATACTTATACGTTTCCTATTAAAATATATACTTTTGTACATAATCGTATACTTTTGTGGTAAATCATATATTTTTAAAGTCAATAATGTATTGTATGTTGAAAAATGATAACTTACGAAATGAAACGTATACTTTAATCCATAATCAATATACTTTATGGAAACGAAGGTATACTTTGAAAATGAATCAGATACCGTATCTATAAAAAGCGTATACTTTTAGCCATTCAAAAGTATACAGTTTGCATACAAACATATACAATTTATACAAAAACATATACTTTTCATAAAACTCAAACAAC
>CAOJBI010022270.1:0-18064 GCA_948277035.1 Euphorbia corollata
ACAACACAAAAGAAATCGAAGATGATGATAACCAATCTGGTTTACTGTAGTTCATGTGTATATTATTACACTTAAAAAACCGATTTCCATATTCTCAAAATCGTCATTAAGTAACATGCAAACAAGACATTCACATAGCAAGAAAATAATTTGCAGAAAAACTAATATACATAAGAAAATTTTTTAGGCAGTTTCCTCTGTTTAGACTTATCACTGAACCTTAAGGTACGTCTGCCGGTGAAGGTGGTGGCATAAAAGTCCAGTAAAATATAAAATCCAACTACAAGCCAAAGAAATCCCCAAAAAAACTCAATGAATCATGAAAATAGAAGAAAACTCGGCTATAATGAAAAAATTCAAGAAGGCTAAGCGCATAACACAAAATATAAAGAAGTGATAGCAAAACCTAAAACCCTTCATCGCTAGTGAATCAATGAATCTCTCCTTTATTGCTTGTGAACCAAGCATGAAATGATAAAATCCACGTCCGATTGAGATTAAATTCCATTGGGATTGTGTACCCTAGGTTGTAGATAGTTGTGATTTGATCCTTGACCTTTCTTGACGGATTGCCTTTCCCTTGAATCAGCCTTCCGATTAGGGAAAAATGCATAAAGTTTTACCTTATTATCATATATCGGTTGCGTAATTTTGACAATTTTAAAACCCCCCTTCTCTGTAATTGTTGCGTTGGAGGCAACAGGAATTGCTATCTCATAATTATCCAATGCGACCTGCGTATATGTTGGCTTGGCTTGCTGGTTCGTAGAAACCTTCATGGTAATGGGTGTCGTTGGGTTGGCTTTTAAAGCCACTGATCGACATTGATATTCAAAAAAACTTGCTATGAAATCAGCACTAAAAATGACTGATTTCATGATGAAACTGAAAAACAAGGACGAAGAGTGATGCTTATTTTTTTGAAGAGAAGAAACAATCAAAAAGCATTGCGGTGATGGCAGCAAATTAAGATTAAGACTAAGGGTGGTGTAGCTGACGAGATCCGACAGTGTAGGTGGTTTGGGGGAGGCGACTAGGGTTTCATTGAAACCTTAGTAGAGAAAAAGTCAATAAATCCATGAAAACTCAACTAGGGATTTTAGTTAATTTGAATTGAAATTGAAATCATATTTTAGATTTGAACAAAGATTGAATTAAGTTTTAATGCTTGAAAATATGCACAACTAATTGAATTATTTTATTTTGTTGCAAATGATTGATTGTGATTTATGTACTAATTTTTAATAGATAGGAAAAACTTCAACGATTTATTCTTTTTATAAAAGGAAAATTATTGAAGAATCAAGTCCACTTGAGCAACTTGAGCAATCAACTTGTTGTTGATCAAGCTTTTGATGGTAAAAAATAAACATATCTCCAAAAGTTGCATCAAAAGAAGACTTCCATATTAATTTATTACAACGTGATCAGGGTTGGTCCTTAACAGGAGCAGGGTGAGCGATCGCTCAGGGTCCCCAATATTTAGGAGGCATAACATTCCGACGAGACAGCACTGGTAATGGTGTTCAAATGAGGAGAAATGTGATTGAAGGAAGAAGAAGATAGGTGGGCCCATATACAACTTTTTTTAATCAAAGCGAGACCCGCTTGGAAATAATATTTAATTGTTTTGTACCTGTCACCAGTTAAACCATTTAAAAAATATATTTGACTGAATTTGTAATTTCATCAACTATAAGTTTACCTTATTTCATTAATTTTTTTTACCATCTTTCCTTATTTATGGACTCATTCATTTCACTAATCTGAATTTTAATATTTTATTTCTCCATTCTCTATCAATTTGTGCGTAATATAGAGTTGGTGTTGCTTTGTTTTAGTAACAAAAAAAAAGTTTGAACAATTTTTGCCAAAAGGAAATTAAAAGTTGGAAACTTTAAGTATTCTAAATTTATAAACGGTAGTGATGGTTTTCCTAGTGCAATTACTTCATAAAATGTTGTTGATCATTTGAGTGCGAAAGTTACAAATGACGGAAAGAATTCAAAATTAAAGTTGTTCATGTCTTACTTATGTTATCAGAAAGTTTTAATGACTATGTTTAGTAGTAATCGAAAATGAGACTAAAAGTAAAATCCATTATGAAGATTTGGTTGAAGAACTAGCTTAAAAATAGTTGGATGATGAAAATTTTTAACAAGACAATTTTGTTAATATCATAAATATGTACTTGTCATACATTGATTTTTGATGTAATTTATTAATGAAATATTAATATTGTTAATGTTTTTTAAATACTTATATTTTATAAGGGCCTATTTTTTTATTTTCGCTCAGAGACTTGAAAGTTTACGAGACGGCCCTGAACGTGATCCAGGTTTGACGAGACAAACAACTCAATGCCTTATAGATAAGCGTTGTGAAGTTCAAAGAGCATATATTAAATTTAATCCGAATCAATGCATTTTCCCAAGTTATCAAAGATATGGGAAAAAACATCTTTGTTTTCAACCATCATGGTTGAAGTATTCTCCAACTAAAGATGCAACATTCTGCTTGTCATGCTATTTATTTCTTTTAATTTTTCTTCTACTTCAAAAGCATTTAGGTTTTGAAGTTGGAAAAAATTAAAAAATGGTATAAATTGTGCATTTTTTACTCATATTGGAATAGAGCTCAAAACTAATCATCGAAAAATCTAAAAAACCTTGGGAGGATCTCATGAATCAATCATATTCAACAAAGGTTTGAGAAGTATACATCTCAAGAAGTTGGGTAAAATAGATTATAGCTAAAGGCTTCTGTTGATGTTGCTAGGTGGCTTGCATTTCAATTAAAGGTCATGATGAAATGAATTAAGGCTAGGAAATCTTCAAGAGTTTCTAAGCTTAATTGTCTCTTTCAAGCAGTGACGGATCCAGAATTTCAAGTAAGGGGGGAGCGACTTTGTTATGTAAAATTTTTTTTTTCGCATCTAATAAAAGAACATGTTCAATAATAGACATAATAGTACTAAATACAATCAAGAACTAGTATGCGACAATTGGTAGCGCCGATTATCCATATTCTGGAAACGTTGCAAAATAGTTACATCATCAACATTATTAAAGACTTCTTTCTCGATGTAAACAACCAAGCTGTCATTCATCCACTGATCTCCCATTTTGTTGCGCAATCTTGTCTTCACTATATTCATCGCCGAAAAGACTCGCTCAACAGATGCGGTCGCAACTGGAAGCACTAAAGCTAATTCAATCAAGCAAAACACCAACAGGAAAAACTTTATGTTTCATAGTTTCAACCATTTTCTTTCCCAAACTTCCCAAATCATCAAGACCAGTGAATCACACATCTCTCCTCACATCTTTAATATATGTTTGAAGTTCTTGTCGAATGAGAGATAATTCAGTCAAATTAAAATCATCGTGATAAAAAAGAGTGAGACGACCCAACTTGTCAACATCGAACGAAGAAAACGATGATCTTGGACTAAGACAAGGAATCCATCTATTAACTTTACAAACTGAAACAATCACTAATTGTAGTTGGTGAGCAAAACAATGAATGTAATGGGCACTCGAATTACGAAAGCCATTTTTCACAAATGCATCACCCCCTTCATTGTTCTTCCTAAAAAGGTAACAATAAAAACAAAAAGCTGCATATTTAGCAACATTATACTCTAACCACGGGCGTCCCTCAAACCAAATATCTCTAAAACTCCTATTATCTGCTCCCTTTTTTGTTTTAGGAAAAGAGTGGCATGTAGGTTGACAAGGGCCCCTAGTAATATATTCCCTACGAACTCGGTCTCTGATCATCACATCAAAAGTGTCAATTAATTTTCGCAAACCAGGATCACTCACTATATCATTTGGATTAATGTTTTCTCTGTTTTTTTAGTGGAAAACATTATCCTTTTTATCTTAAATTTTTTTATATTGACTGGTAAAATATTTTACTTGACTTGTTTTTCGAAAACAAATAAACACCAAAAAAAATTAAAAACATGTATAGTAAAATATTTTTTCTGCAAAGTCTTAAATTTTGTATAACCTAACCTGAATTCAGCCAGTCAAAGTCCGAAGATATTTAAGCGTACTGGACTGAGTTCGGGGATTAACACTTTTCATTCGAATATCCGTCAGGCCCAGTACAAAATCGGCCTAGCCCAATAAAAACCGAGCAGTAAACAAGCTATTCAGTGTGGTTACATATTCAAGTGAATAGGCTGGAAATCACAGGATCCTCACTTACCCATAATCTTACCCATATTCAACTCGGTCTTCTTCTTCCTCTCGTCTCGCGCACAGCCATCTCCGCCGGACCGCCCCCCCTTCCTTCCTTCTTCCTCTCACAGCCACGGCCCAGGCCGTCCCTCGCCATCTCCGCCCCCTGTCCACTAACCGGTAATAAAATTTTAGGGGGAGGCCACCGGCGAGGGGGGGCGGCCGCCCCCCCCTGCCCCCCCTGCCCCCCCCCCTTATCTCCGTCCCTGTATACCAGTGACAGCTTGCGAGCTTGAGTCTGCAAATTCACCTCGCATCATCCTATCCCGGGCCCTACAGGACCTTGTCTCAAGGTCAAAATCTGTATATCAATGTTTAAGTACATTAGACAAACGTCACCCTCGCTCTTTTTTTCCTATCCCCTTTAATTTTTCAAAAAAAAAGTACATTAGAAAATTCCCAAGATGCAGTGTCCACATTTCTATCAGACCATTGTATCAAAACTTTAACACTAGCTTGATGTCATTATTTGACCAGTTGCCTTTGTAATACAGCCATAGACAAGCCTATGCACATGAGTAATCATGATAGAATCAGATAACTGTACTTCATTGTTAATTTTCTTCTTTTATTGCGATACATGAAATATAGGGTGAATTCAGGATCTGGGAGATAATTTCTACCTGTTAGCCACTTCCAAATTCGATCTTCAATCTTAAATGCCCAAAAATAATAGGATGATAGCTTGTTTTTAGACTTGTATTCCACACTTTGTTGCTTGTAAGGCTTGATTTTGACATAAACTCGCTCCCCAACAACAAAAACTATTTCAAATTAGGGATTCGATATGATCCAAACAGAGCCGAGTTTGTCGTATTTATTTATTTGAAAATTAAAACTCCAAAAAATCACATTTTGAAAAAGTCTGGTTTCTTAATTCCGGTGAAAACCCGCAAAAAATCAATACCCAATCAAAACGGGCCTCAACCTATATATAGGCTCCCCTGATTTGGGGGATTTTGCCTCCCCTAGGTAATTAGCTTGCGGGCTAATTACCTATCTAGGGCCAGGATCCCCCAAAATTCGGGAAGCTAGGGCCTAGCCCTAGATAGGTAATTACTTCGCGAGTTAATTACCTCCCTACTAAAAAAAGGATGTTTCCCTTCCCATTTAAGCAACTTTAGAATTTGGTTTGTCCCCAGAGCAAAACCAGTCCGTTAACACCTCTAAACGCGTCAAAATTCTGTTTGTTTAAGGTTTCTTCGATCCAAATCTCTCGAGCTTCGATTTAAATCAAGTTTCATTCACAAACTTTTGATTCAAACTCGTTAAAACTCGATAAAAACTCATTTAACTCGAGATTATAGCCATAACTCGAGCTTAAACACTTTCAAATCGTCACAAACACTTTCAATCACTTCTATTTTCGTTTTTCTCAAAGTTTTCAACAAAAACAACGACAAATTCGGTCCCAGATTGGCTCTCACATCATCCTGGACAAACAAAAAGGTGATGACCGGATATCCCGAATGATTGGAAACTCCATCCGAGCACTAAGGGAAAATCTCAAGTAACGCCGTTACTCTGCTAAAATTTCGGTTAAATTTTATTGCTTTATTAAACCGTCGATTTCCAAAATTATCATTTAAGTCATAATTCTCGATTTTGAATAAAATTAGTAACTATTATATCCGAACTCAGAATCTCTATTTTTCGGTAAAAAAAATCCTATCACGGATCAGTATACCATAATTCTCGGTGGAGCTGAACCGGGTGGCTACTATTTTCCATAAATTAAGGTATTAACCTTAATTTATTATTTTCATCATTATTTTTAAGAAAATCAAATTGAAAATGATTTTTCTTAATTTCGATTGAATTTTGGATTTAAGAAATAAAAGAAATATTTCTTAAATAATAAGTTTACGTGAAAACTTCTGAAAAGCAAAACGTTTTCTTAAAAACACAAAATGAGTGAATTCATGCCCTACACAGTTCAACCCTCTTCCAAAGCCTTTATCCAAAAAAAAACTCGCTAAAAGAGCGCCCTCGAATTTTAATAAAAATCAACTTTTTGATATAATAATGAATTTTATTCAAAAACCAAGAATTATGACGTTTATGATGAGATTGCTATTACGCAAAATTCCGGGATTGCATTTGCACGTGCATAATCCCACCCGATAGCCAATTTAAGTGTCTTTTGGTGAAGTATCAACCAAGTTCGTTTTAGGGCTTGGTAATACGGATCTGATTGCACCCCTTGCGTAACGTACAAAGGACTTTGATTCGCATAGGATCGATGTACCCGAGTATATTATATGTGGAAAAAGTTACTTTGGTTCAATTTAGGGCCATTAAACTTCGGTACACAAAGGTGCATGGTACACTTTATACACAGTCTCGAGACCGAAACCCGCATATAGATGAACAATAGATACATTCCCGTAGGTTTACCTCAAACCTTGTGAGAACGCGAGTAGACTTCGCTAGTCCCCCGATGACATAAAGCGAAGTAACCAAATGAAGAATAAGGGCAGTATGCATGATTTAACTGTTTGCTCCTTGTACAGGTTTTATGTATTTAAAATTTTTGCATGACATCACGATTGTGTGAAAAGCTAACCACATCTTTATGCAGCCATGATATTTATCGTGTGACATTGCATTTTCGTTAGGAATAGAAACCCCAAAGTCACACATACCAGACCAAGAGTCATCTTTGCTACCAAAACCATATATCAGGCTTATAAAAGTCAAATTCGACCCTAGATCCAGAGGACGAGTAAAAACTCTGACTTTTCTCTTTTTTTTTAATGTTGATGTGTCTTGAAATTTCAGCATGGTGGGAGGAAGAGAGGTAGGACTGGTATGCACACTTTAAGATCCGTTTCTACTTCTGGAGCTCTAGCTCATATGGTAGTAGGTCGTCAAGCCTACAGGGGAGATTCTCACCCCATGATAATGTATGATCAGAACCTTCATCATTATCGCCCCGATTTCGTAGGATATCCTGACGTGCTGATGGTTCATGTTCTACAGGGCACTACTTATGTAAGCCTTTCAAACTGTCTAATATTCAATTTATAATCATGAACTGACGTATGAAATTCATTCTTATGCAGGTTACAGTAGCTGATAGTGAGCTGGATGGGAGTTTTATCCTTAACTTCCAAAATATGATGCTCGAGATCAATTTGCGCATGCAGTATGCATGCATGTATGATATGAATGTAATGATATACATGAAATAACTGACACAATTTTTGAAAATGTTTCAGGATAGGATTCGCGGTTTAAACCCCGACATCCATTATCATCAGACTGGATAGGTTCTCGAAGGATTCACTGCTCCTGCCCCTAGTGTTCCACCTCCTCCACATTCTCCTCATTGGCCTCCGCCGAACTAGCATTAGAGATGCTAGGTGAAGATATCTTTTTGGCGTAGGATTTATTCTTTTAAGAACATTGGATTTTATTCTCTCGGCCAAATGTGGGGCCCAATTTTGGCCAGATGTGGAGCCTTTACGTTCAGTACATTGCATGTAGGATGATGCTTTCATTTCTTGCTTTATTTTCTTCTTTTAACTTGCTTTGCATGCTGTGAATAATTTCTTTCAAATCATTTACAACGAACACAAAATTTAGGGTGATCTGCCAATGTGGCAGATTGCCTCACGTTCTGCATATATCAAAACGCTAATTATCAAGAAATCATCAGTCAATCACTAATCATCATGGATGCGGTCAAAACCCAACTTCATGCTTACTTAGCTGAATTATCAAAGAATGACTGGAAACGTCTCGAACTGTGTGACCTTTGGAATTTAAGAAACTTTTACCGTGTTCATCTTCTCCCTAACCTTTTAGAAGCTACCATCAATTTGTGGAATTCAGAAATCATGAACTATGCCCCTTGTTAGAAGAGTTTAATGGAATTCTAAACATTCCATACAATCGAAGTCCTGCCATCCCCGGGTTTAATGTTCAGTATTCTGGAAGAATGCTAAATTGCTTCAAACTACCTTCCAACCATAAGCGTCATTTCATTTCAACTAACCCTGAAAACCTTGGTCTGATATTGCCTGCTGTTTTGAGAATTTGTTCTCGAATTCCTTCTTCTTATGATAGTTGGGTGTCCCTAATGTGCATATTGTTGATGTGCAATTACCTTTATGAAACCAACAACATCATTTGCAGTTTTAACCTTATTCCAGTTGTATAACAGATGCTTTCAAGTACCACTCCTATCATGATAACACTCAGAGAAACTCTTATCTACATGGATTTTGTTCACAACAGCTCTCAAATCACTGCCCAAGGAAGTAAACTCATGTTACAGGTAATACAATTTCTGTTCTTAACCCTGAAATTTCTATTATCATTAACACATTCCTTTGATCACAGCTCTGGTTAATTGAGAAATTAAGTATCATTGGAGCTTTAAAAATCAATCCAATCACCAACTACAGTCCTTTTAGCTATTGGCAAAGTTCAATAAAGAAAAAAGACTCATGGCTACATGGTTTTTTACTCTTTAAAATATATCAACTACAACAATCCGATGGATTTGCCCCTGGTGGAAAATTGATTTCGTCACTACTTGTATTTGTTTCAATGGAGTCATTTTGCTTGGCATAACTGATGTCACATTTTATTCACCGGGTCGTTTGTGTAGGCAATATGGTCAGACTCAACACATTCCAAGACAAATATGCACTTTTACTGGTTCTGAATGAACTTATCTTTGGTATAAGAATTTTGCCAAGAAATGGGCTTCACGCATTGTAATTCAAATCTACCATGATGCTTCTCTTAGCATTCTTGCAGATGAAGCTTACATAAAATGACTGACAACTGTGAAAGGACTTGCACAGCAAAAGAAAGACATGAGCTGACAATGAGTCTCCTTGCATCGATTAGAGAATCTAGCACTTGAAGGAAAATATTTACCAAGTGTGAATGTGTGACTTGTCTATTTATGCTAAATCCTAGCCTTATGTATTACAAAAATAAAAGGCTATAAATAAAAATGCTTCTGAGTGTGTGTTTCTTCTTAATAATGTTGTATATCCATTTAATGCATACATTTAATATTTCCAATACAAAAACACCTATCATATACGAAGAAATTCATGAAAACACAAACGATAATAATATTCAATTCCAATAAATGTCCAATGTCATCCAAGGTTCAATACAGATTTTACCAAAGATTCACTCATTCTTTTAATCTTAAATTTTGCCTAAAAGTCCTCACCAGCCTTTAGCAGACAAATTTTATTATTTTATATAAAGTAATGTTTCAGCTTATCCAAATTAACTGGATTAACAAACTCATTCTCATCCAAGTCCATGATCTTTGTAGTTCCTTTGCTAAGAATCTTCTTTATCATGTATGGTCCATCCCAATTAGGCTGAAATTTGCCCCTATCATCAGTATGTAACTTTCTTGACTTTTTCAAAACCAAATCTCCTGCCTTCAACGGTTGAGATATCCATTTCACCTTACGATTGTAAGCTCATGCCATCCTTTATTGATACATCTGAAGACGATTCGAAGCAGCTAAATGCTTCTCATCAATCAATTTTAACTCATCATACTTAGCTTTTGCCCATTCGTCTTCTGACAATTTTGCTTCGAGAGCAACCCTTAAAGACTTTATCTCAATCTCAGCTGGTAACACTGCTTCTATTCCATAAACCAAGGAAAATAGCATATGTCCTGTTGGTGTTTGAATACTAGTCCGATATCTCCATAATGCATATGACAAATGATCAGCCCAATCTCTATATCTGCTCACCATCTTAGACAAAATTTTCTTGATTGATTTATTAGCCGCCCCAACTGCACCATTTGCCTGTAACCTATATGGTGATGAATGATGACGTTCAATGTTGTATTTTTCAAGTAATTATGTAGTCTCTCCTTGAAACTAAACACCATTATCAGTTACCATATGATGTGGCATTCCAAATCTGGCAAAAAGATGTTTCTTAATGAATTGTGCCATCTTCTTAGCAGTAATCCTAGTATAAGACTCTACTTCTATCCACTTTGAGAAATAATCTACAGCCACAACAATGTATCGATATCCATTGGTATATGAAGGCTTTATTTCACCAATTTTATCAATCCTCCATGCTGAAAATGGCCAAGGTGTGTTCAAAGCTTGCAATTCCTTTGGAGGAAGATGACTGATGCTTCCATAAATTTGACATTCATGACAAAGTCTCACTTCTTGAATACAATTATTTAACAAAGTTAACCAAAAATATCCTAAACGTTGGATTTTCCTAGCTAACATTGCATCATTCATGTGGGGTCCGCAAGAGCCTGCATGCACTTCTTGAATTAACTTTTTAGCCTCAGTTTGTGAGAGACAATGTAATAATAACCCATCTGAAGACCTTTTGAACAACTGATCATCAATCAATCAAAATTGAACTACCAATCTCCGGAATGATGTTCTATCCGAATCAGTTGCATGTGGCAGATAAATTCCTTCTTTCAAATACTGAACAATGTTTGTATACCATGGCTGTTCATCCTCTACAATGATCGAAGCACTAACATGTAACATGGTACTTTTTCCATTTCTACAATTAAAGGCTTGATGGATCATTTCTGGGATTTTTCCCACATAGATGCTAAGGTAGCAAGTGAGTCCGCTATTTGATTTTCCTCCCTTGGCATGTGATAGAATTCGCATTTTCCAAACAAAGCATCCTTAACCCAAATAGCCTCCAAAAATGGTCTAAGAGACTCCTCCTTTAATTCCCATTCTCCATTAACTTGCTTGATGACCAAAGCTGAATCTCTAATTATCTTTACTATATCGGCTTTCGATCATATGGATTAATGAGGTCATTTCGAACAAACAAGCTTCATATTCAGTACCATTGTTGGTTGTTGGGAATTCTAGTTGTTTGGATAATGGAATAATTTCTCCAATTGGGGTAATGATGATTACTCAAAGACCAGCTCCTTTCCTATTTACAGCACCATCAAAATACATCATCCATTTGCTAGATTCTTCTGTCAAAGTGGCTAATTGTTCATCTGAAAATTCCAAATTTTCTACGTATTCAGATTCAATTGGTTGATTAGCTAGAAATTTCGCCACTACACGTCCTTTGATGACATTCTTGGTAACATATTCAATGTCAAATTCTAAGAGTAACAATAACCATCTGGATAATTTTCCAACAATTGTTGGTGTCTGGCAAAGATACTTCATTGGATCCACTTTTGCCACAACTTGTATGCGATAAGATTGAAAATAATGTCTCAGCTTCTTGGTTAACCATACCATATCAGCAAAAGTTTTCTCTACTATCGTGTAGCGTGATTCATAATCTAACAATTTATTGCTTAGATAATAAACCGGGTATTCTTTCTTGTCCTCCTGTTCTTGGACCAACAATGCCCCAACAGATCTTTCTTCGATTGAAAGGTACAATATTAATGGCTTTCTTAGAGTAGGTGGTCTTAATACTGGAGGATTAGCCAAACATGCTTTTATCTTGTCAAAGGTTATTTGACATTGATCATTCCAAACTACAAGTTGTTGTTTCTTTAGGAATTTGAAATTAGGTTCACAGATTATTGTTTGTCAAGCTATGAATCTACTCACATATCATAAAGAACCAAGGAAACTTCGAACTTCTTTCTCCGTTTTTGGAACAGACATATTTCTGATAGCTTCAATCTTGTTAGGATCCATCTCATTACCTCTTTGACTAACTATGTGTCCCAATAACTTCCTAGAAGTAACACCGAAAATACATTTCTTTAGATTGAGTCTTAAATTATACTTTTTAATACAAGTGAGAAACTTATCAGTATCGCAGGATGTTCTTCCCGAGTTGCTGATTTTACTAATATGTCATCTACATATACTTCAACCTCTTTATGAATGAAATCATGTAGTAAATTGGTAACAGCCCTTTAATAAGTTGCTCCAGCATTTTTCAATCCAAATAGCATGACTCTGTAATAGTATGTGCCCCATTCCATGATAAAAGTCGTCTTGAATTTGTCAATCACGTTCATCAAAATCTGATTGTATCCTGAAAACCCATCCATAAATGAGTACATAGCGGCTCTGGCTGCACCATTAACCAAAACATCAATGTGGGGAAATAAAAAGTCATCTTTCGGGGTAGCTTTGTTTAAATCTCAAAAATCAACACACACTCTTACCCTCCCATCTTTTTTAGCGACAAGAACAATATTTGCTAACCAAGTAGGATATTCAACAACCTCTAAGAAGTTAGCCTTGCTTAGCAATTTCTTCCTTTACTTTTTCGGCCCATTCAGGTCATAACCTTCTCATCTTCTGCTTTATAGGACAAAATTTAGGATCAATTAGGATTCGGTCTTTCGCAATGTGTCGATCTACTCCAAGCATATCGTCATATGACCAAGCAAAAGCTAAAATGTGTTCTTTTAAAACTTTTATCAATTCTCTCTCTTGTTCAGTGGATAAATTATTGGAAATAAATATTATTTTTCGATCTTCATTTGTGTTCAAATTTATTTCTTTTAATGATGTGTCATGTATACTGAAAACATTAGATGAATGCTGAAATGGATATACATGATCATTATCAGAAACACCACACAAATAAGTAAAGTTATTCATCTTATTCATATTGTCATACATAACATTATTCATATCAAAAATATTAGAAATAGATACAAAAGACTCATCCTCATTTCCCATAAGCGAAAGGTCTTCAATGGACATATCTACTACAGGTTCTTCTAGATTCATTTTACTACTGTTTCCCATTTCATCTTCCACCTTAGCTTTTCCTTTCAACAGCTTGGCCATCTCTGCTATCAGCTGATTGATCTGTTCCTTAGAACCTGGTCCCATAATTTCTCCCATACTAGTCTTGACCATCTCCGATAATGCATCAACAGGCTTTACCAGATTCTTTTCCTTAATTTTGATTTGCTTTTCCAGGATAGGTTTGATAGTTGCCTTCTTATTCCTTATCATATTGACATTTGGACCCTCACCATATCTTGAAAAGTCTACTACATCAGAAAAAATTTTGAAACCCGGAATCATTTTACCTTTATATTCAATCATTTCAGGTTATCCATTATAAGGACTTTCAGTAGGATGTTGGAAGATATCCACCATATTAGTTTTCTCGATCTTGGGCTTTTTACTGGTGTCTTCTTTGTATACCAAGCTAGTTGGTTTTAATTCTCCGATCATGATGTTAAAAGTAACAACTCCTTGCCTTTGTGCTCCTAATCTAGTGCCAAACTTGTGATAATGCTTCATGTAATTATTCATCCAAGGAGACTATTGTCCTTCCAATCTTGATTCATCATCTGCTAACATAGCAACTGAAAACCGGGTCATATGGTGACTACCAATTTGTAAAGAAGCAACAGTTGATTCTTCATTTGCCTCAAGGGTAACAATTTTCCCTTTGAACGAAATCTTAACTTTCTGATGAAGAGTGGAAGGAACTCCTCCCAAAGTGTGGAACCAAGGGCGACCAAGAAGTAATGAAAAGGTCACAAGTTTGTCAATGACTGTAAAAACAACTATTAAAGAAACTTCACCTATTGAGACTTCTACTTCAAATATTCCGATCACCATCCTTTTTGAATCCTCATATGCCTTGATTACAGTCGTGGATTTTTTTAATGCATCTTCTTTTATTCCAAGAATTGGAAGGACTTACTTTGGGCATACATTTAATGCTGAACCATCATCCACCATAACACATGCATAACCTTATCGAGCACCCATGCTTTCAGATACAAAGCTTTATTGTGATATAACCCTTCGTTGGGTAAGTCATCAATTGAGAATGTAATATATCTTGAATAGTTACCTTGCCAGCACTGCTAATTAAGGCACACATTTCGGTACGAGAAACCAAAGGTGATGCCTATATTTCAATGAGTTTTTTCACAATTGCTAGTCTATGATTTTGTGATGTGAGCAACAAATCCCAAACACTCATTTTTGTGAGAGTAGCTTTTAACTGATCGACCAGTGGCTTCTCAATTCTTTTAGGCACAACAGGAACTAGAGATGCACTCTTGCTATTGGTGGATCACTTGCTCCGGTAACTCGGCCTCCCCTTGTGATTGGACAAATAACATTCTTAACTGTTGGTCGTGGTTCTACCTTCGTTGAGTATGATGGTTGAACTTTGAAAATTTTAAATTCATCAAAGTCTTCTGAAAGATCAATATCCTTCAAATCTACCGGTTTCTCATCAACTACCGACAGGCTGGATTTGTCGTTGGTGAACGACCATTGCATAAATGGAGCATTTGGTTTCTTTATATCCTCCATGGATGGATTAACTTTCTTTATTTGAGCAAGAATAAATTTTTTTACCCCGTCATAATGGATCATAAGAATATGCTCCTTGATGTCAAGAGCTTTATCAGAATCTTCAATCCTCCTCAAAGTTCCTCCTGAACCGAACTGCTTTCGAATCCACCTGAAACATTTTCTATCTGTAATTAAAACATGTACAAAATCCTGAACATCATATGTATGTATGAATGAGTGGATGCATGAATGACAATGATAATTTTTTATTTCTATTATTATTATTATTTACACTAAACCAATTAAAGGGTCATTTAGTCATTCGTGGAATGACTAAAAAGAAATTGTGGTTTTAAGATTCGGCAATCACGTTGTTGCCTGAAAATGGTGGTCATTCAGGGAATGTTAGAAGATTATGTTAGGAAAGACAGCAACTAGGCAATCGTGGTATTGCCTAGAACTGATTGGTCATTCCAGGAATGGCAAGAAGATTTAATTTGGCAATCATAATGTTGCCCAGAAAGTTCGGTCATTTATGGAATACCGAAAAGGTTGTGTCTCACTGGACAACAATTTGGCAATCGTAATGTTGCCTGGAGAAGATTGGTCATTCAAGGAATGCCAGAAAAGATGTATCATAACAGATAGCAATTCGGCAAAATTAATGTTTCCTGGAAGAAATTTTGGTCATTCGTGGAATGCCAAAGGGAGATATGTGTCTTTCATAGACAGTAAATTCGGCAATCGCTATGTTGCCTAAAAAGGAATTGGTCATTCTGGGAATGCCAAATAGGTTTAGTAGTAATTCGGCAATCATGACGTTGCTTGAAAGAGATTGGTCTATTACAATAAAATATGAAAACAAGCTGCACAAGGAACAAACAGTTAGAGCGCCTCTACCACCCTTATTTCTCCATTCAGGGTACTTCGCTTTTTGTCATCAAGGGACTAGGAAAGTCTACTCACGTTCTCACAATTTTAGGTAAATCCTAATGGAAAGTTTCTAGGGCTTATCTATATGTTAGCTTCGATCTCGAACTAGGGTATAGGATAAACCATGCGCGTAATATTTGCAGTCCACATGGCCTTAAGCAAGCCAAATGATACCGTGTTCTCATTTCAATATACTCATGCTCGATAACCTTAGCAGATTATAGAAGCAGTATTGTACTGACGCAAGGGGTGTGACCAGTGTCGACATCCCTAGTACCTTAGCAAGCAAAGGAGATGTAGTCCGAAAACACCAATGTGTAATTTCAGGTGGGAGAATGCATATGCTATGCGGAAAAAGTTTTATTTTCAAAATAAACTTTTTGGAATATGGAATATCTTGAATCAATTGTAATTTCATTATTTTGTCTGAAAATGAAAATTCTTATAAAATTTTGATTTTTATAAAAAAAACCATTTTATATCTCCCCAAAGGAGTCGCCATTGTGAACGGGCAAGGCTTTCTGTGAAGGTGTGGGGTGCATGCTCGAAATGCATTTTTTTATTTAAGTTCACTTGGTACAGTTCATGGAAAATTATTTGCGAAATCCTTTGCAAGATCATCGTGGTAAAATACTGTGGTAAATTTCCACTGAAAATGTCTCATGGGTTTTTATGCGATGAGCCATCATAACAGTTTTTGATTTGAAATGAAAACAAAGTTTAAAGCTTCATTTTATTCTTAAAAAATCAGAGTCTCAACCTGGTTCAGCTCTAAAAGGAAATTATGGTATAAAAATTCATTTTTATAAATTTAAATACAGAGAGAGATTCTGGATTCGGATAAAATAATTACTTTTTACAATTGATTCAAGATATTTTTTATCCCGTGAGTTTATTAAAAAAATTAGAAAACATTTTCCTATGTCCATTTTTATTTATTTTTGTGAAATAAATTAATAGAAGAAATATTGTAATAAATGACGATGCCCGATCGTACTAGCAAGTGCACTAGGCCGTGTTTAATAGTATAGGGCAAGACCAAGTGTCATTCCCACAGGGAGAAAACTGAAGTGTTTATATTTAAGATGTAATTGATAGATTTAAATATGAAATTAGCAAATTAAAGGATAAAACAACTATTAAATAGTAAATTCAAGAGATTGGTCTGGAATAGTTTGAAAAATATAAAAACAGAATAAAGGTTGCTCTGAAAACAATACATAAACAAGCACAAACTCGTACAACAGTCTTTCACAGTTGTGGCAGCAACTTCTCTCAACTATTTCAAATGTTATTTAAGTACACAGATCTAGGGTCTCTTGCAATAAAGTCACCAAGCTCAGCCTACTATCTTATTGCTCGAATCCACTATAAAACGTTCATTCCGAGATTTCTCCTCATGCGAATTAGGTTTTATGTAGTAAGTTCAAGCAAGCATCTTAATAAAATTAAGAACCCCTAGCACAAGTTCTAGTCTCCTTTTGGTCATTGTAGAACATGTGTGGAATGTGTTAGTTCCGTATTCTCACTTCATCTTTCGATCCTCCGTGATCATACTTTGTGTAAGGTGATCAGTCTTACATTAAATTGAGTACAAACACACAACAATCTGTGAAGTAGTTTCACCGGTTTTGTACCAAGATAGACCTCTAACGAAGCCTGGATGTTGTGGAGTCGCCACTTAATTAAATTTTTACAGGTCAATTAAGAAAACCCTAAAAATGTAAACCAGAGATGGGTTCGGGGAACATGTCAAGACTTATGTGTTAGACTATAATGTAGGGGAAAAGAGGTTTTTTCGATATTTGACTTGAAACCCGTAATTAATCACAGATTGGCCTACATATCTCATGTTGAATAGGGAAATCAAAGTCAATGTAGTTCGAAAGAATGCATATTGAAAGGCAAAGGATGCTTTTATGCATGAATGAATGCTATTTTAGCCAAGTTGGGTTTATTTTACCAAATTAGTTTATAGACTTTAAGTCTGAATGCTTCTTTTGAAGGCTTATGAATGATTTTACCAAATTAGTTTATAGACTTCAAGTTTGAATGCTTCTTTTGAAGGCTTATGAATGTTTGAATGCTTCCTTTGAAGGCTTATGAATGTTTGAATGCTTCCTTTGAAGGCTTATGAATGTACCTAAATCCATATTAGGTTTTAATTGAAGTGAAAGCGACTTTATGTCGAAGATTTATTAATCGTGATGCTTCTATTGAAGGCTTAGGAATGTACCTAAATTCATTTTAGGGTTTGATTTGAAAAAGAACGATTTTATGTCGAAAATTGAGTGGCTTTATGCCAAAAGATTGATTGATTATTTAATCCCAATTTAGGATTTCCTTAATTGACCAATTTTTGGTGAAAAGAATGTTCCTTTAGGAACAGAGATGAAGTGAATGTAAATGAAAAGAATGTTCCTTTAGGAACAGAGATGAAGAGAATGTAGAGGAAAAGGGAAAGAGAATTATACCTTGTTCGTCTTTAAACCGCTCCTCAAATCCAGAGTAACTCAATTAATTTTTAATTAAAGTTGAAATTTAATCGGGCAGCACTTCGACGCTATTAAAAATTAAAAGACTCGAATTGCAGAAAGCTTCGAAAAGATCGAATAAAAGACT
>CAOJBI010022703.1:0-10066 GCA_948277035.1 Euphorbia corollata
TTTTGTATTTTCTTTCGTTATTATGGGTACGGGATATATTTTCTTCTGGTGTTGGATTGTCAATACTCCAGAAAATTGTGGCCTTACAAAATCTTATTTGCTTACATTTTTTTCCACTACCTATTATTTCTTTCTTTAAAATTTGACTTTTGCTTTTAAGTTCTAATGCAATATCTTGAAGTTGATTTTCTATGGCTGAGGTGATTGAGTACCATAGTCTCGGTGGTATATTTTTAAAGCTATACCTATAAGATTGGTGCTATGTTTTTTTTCTTGCTGTTTTGGTGTCACTGGACTTTAATAATGAAGAAAGATAGGATGAACTGTGTAGCATGATAATGTGTTTTTTTTATCATATTATTATTTTCTTACCTGCTTGACTAGGTCCTTTCAGGTCTGCTTATGGCTACGGAGTCCTTTTAACGCTTCGGCCTAAGCTTATGCTTATGTGCATTTGGATCTGAAATTTTAACTTTCCTACTTATTACTATAGGTGTCTAGACACCCTGATTCTTACAGTTTCAAATGGACCTAAGTTTTTGGAAATGATTTGATTTTCCCTTGGATGATTAGATGAAGGGCTTATCTTGCCATCAATATTAATCAATCAAGCCTTTGTCCCACACTAGGTGAGGTCGGCTATATGGATCTTCTCACACTATGAAGCGCCCCTTGTCGTTTTCTTGTGCTAGATATTAGGACTATCTAACTTGCTTGGTGGATGCTTAGAGGATTCATTATAGCGCAACAGCTACGTTGACTCCATTGTATATTGTGGAAAGGTTACAATGATGAGATCAGTAGTAAGAATTGAGGCTTGAGGAACTCGAGCATTATCAAACAATAAAATTCAGTTCGCATTATCTCTATTTTGTTTGTTTTGTGCTTTTCCCTAAAGCAAATATTTCTCATGCTTTTTCTTGGAGGCAAAGTTATCAGAATCTTACGATTCACAATACGTTTCTTACGATACGATTTGATTTACCCAAAATAGATTTGAATCTATGATTCATGACTGATTCGGTGACGAATCAGCTGAATCTAATGATTCCACTGATTTGGTCAGTTTATGAACTATAAAAGAACTGAAGCATGGTAGGAAACTCCTTCGAAAATGATGAGATTAAACATTTTACCTAAGTTAGTCAAAGTTGATTGCCCCACTGATTACTCGTTGGAACAAGCTAAAACCACCTGCTAACAATGGGCTTTTGGCAACTGCGCCGTGGTGGAGCGGTAGTGCATTGAAGTTATTTACATCTCTGTTTTTCTTTAAAATTAGTCTCTAATAGTGGAAAATTGGCATCTTTGAATTCTAATTGCAAAATATTCTTTAGCCTTTTCAAATTCAAGATCATAAGTAATGTTATTTCCTAGATATAAACATCAAAGCTAAAATAATAATATATTTCAAAACTTCTATTAGGATTATATATGCATTAGATTTGAATTTTAAAATAATTAATCAATTCGCATTATTTTCTTAATATTAAAATTTCACATAATAATTTAGTAATATCTATTAAGATGAACATTTTAAATGTTCATCTTACAATTTTATGAATTTGAACCAAATTTTATGATTCAATTTGATTCATGATTCGTTGAATTCGAATCTCGATTCGATCACTATGCTTGGAGGTGTTTAAGAAAAGTACAAATGCATGGAATTGGATGCTAATATTTAAGTGTACTGACCTGATTGATTTTACTCTAGGCACAGCTGATTCTATGGTAGTCTTCTAGCAGAGTTAATATCTAAAGTTGTTTATAGGATTTAGGGTTGCATGTATTTCATCTGCGTGGTGTAAGCTTGCGAAGCAGGTATCAAGTTGAAGAGGTTCTCAGATTTTAGTATGTTTATTTAGGCAGGGATAAAAGTCCATATCCTATATTTGTATGCAGAGAAACAACATTGGAATTCTTGAATTTGCATAGAGTTATTTTACTACTAGAGTGGCTGTAAAATGTGTCACAAGTGCAACATGCTCCTCTCCGAGACTGGTGTGAATAATGATTAGTACTTTGGGTAACAAGTGTGAAGAGAATGTGAACTGCATCGGTTGTTTTACCTGCATGATGCAATTTTGATCATCAACGGCTGTCAGTCTTGTTGAAATTTAGATTATGTAGTTGAAAAGTTAATGGTCATTGAATGACATCAACGTTTAGGGACCTCAGGAGTTGGTTCTAGGTATTTAGAGAAAGTAAACTTAAAATTTTGCTTTTTAAGTGTGAATGGAACCATTGTTTTTTAAGGAAATCAAATCAGTTCATGTCATTTAATGTATTTGTTAATTTTATACATAAAATAAAACAAATTCAATTGAATTTCTTTGAATGAAAAACAGGATTTCAAACACACCCTTTATGTTATTGGGTTCAAGGTTTGGAGACTCTGTAGTTAAGTACATGTGAAGTTTAGTTATATTGAACATGTCTGACATCTGCCAGCTTTCGTACATTTTTTTTTATTAATGATGCCTTGAATTCTTCCGATGTACGTCGATTTTTAATATATAGTACATATATTATTTTAATGCCAAGCAAGTTTAGAGTTTGCATTTTTTTTTTTTTGTTTCAACTAACATTTGATGAGATGCTTTGCTACTTTGGATATATGCAGCAAGGTTCGTGGTGTATGGGTTGGCAAAACAGTGGAACACAATCAAGAGATAGAAAAAATATGACTCTTCTGGGAGGTATAAAGGATAATCTGCATATGCTAATATTATGCGCATGTGAAGTTTTTTTAATGATAAATATGATTTTAATGTTAATTTAAAACACTGTCCTGCTGCCATGTCAATTTGGTCTATGCTCTGTATACCTGTTCCATGTAATGTATAAGCCACTATTGGCTTTACCCAACATTTCTGAATTGATCCTATGTATTTTCTTGATACACTTTCTTTGTGCAGATTTGGTACTTTCAAATAAGCTAGTTTTGTACGATCTTGAAAATCAAGCCATTGGATGGACTGAATATAACTGTAAGTCTTCAAAGTATTTGTCGTTGATACTTTTAATATGCTTTTTTTGTTATTTTATGTTCCTTTCAGTAATCAACTGAATAAAGTACGTCTAAAAGAAATCTGGTCCTTGTTTTATGTTTTAAGGATCCATTCGTGTTTATTTTGATTATTAAAAATATTTTCGAGGATTGAGTTTCTGTCCTTCCGGTACCTGGTTTCCAATTGCTTTTTTAATCATTATCGTAAAATTATGCTCTGTCGCCCTTATTTTGTGAAATGGTTACTGGATTGTCCACAACAAGGCCATTTGTATGTCCAAGAACGGAAATTTTCAGTCTTCTAGTACCAAACCTGATTAGGCAATTAATAGCAGATATTTGTAAAAAAAAATGATGAGATTAAACATTTTTGAGTTAATCATATCTTTGTGAATTTTACTTCTTTATAAGTGCAAATTGCTGCAGGTCTGAGTCTTAACCTTGATTTGATTTCATTTGGCTATAACAATTGTGTTGTGTGCTATATATTACACACTATAAGAGAAAAATATATCAATTATGAGAGTAAAACAACAATAATAATAATAATAATCATGCATTCAATGTGTTGAAAAAATTGATCAAGAGGCTAATTGCAAAATTTAGGGAAGTTGAGGGAGTTCTTGATGGGGCTAAATATTTGTCATTCCTTGGCTTTGGATTATAATGGAATAAAGCAAAATGACTCATTAATCTATATGAACTTTTTTTATTGTAAAGTTACGGATAGTTGTTGCAACTTCACTTCTGGGTCAATTGGAAACGGCCTTTCTATTATTACAGGGGTAAGGCTTTGTACACCTAACCCCCCTTACCCTGCTTATGCGGATGCCTTGATAGGCAATTGGGATTATGTTGTTGTTGTCCAGGGAGTTCACAATATGTTTTTGCCAATATCAGTATAGTTGTGATTTAACTTGAAAGTTGTCTGAAATTATACTATTTTATGTTGGTTGATTTCAGGCTCATCAAGCATCAAAGTGAAAGATGAAAGAACTGGAACAGTACATTTGGTAGGCTCCCACACTATTAATTCAGCTTGCAATTTGAAAGCAAAGTGGTCTTTATTCCTGTCGTTCCTGATTACACTCTTGCGTACGTTAGTTTTATGAAATGCGCTACCGACACGAGAACAGCAAACATTGACATATAGAAAACCCATTCTTAATATGAAAAATCACTGAATTTGAGTAAATGACTTGAGGATTAACCTATCTTTTACCTGAAAAGTTGGTTCACATTTGTGTTAATATTTGCATACCATAGTGTAGGAGCCCTGCAAGAGGGTTAACTGTACATAGACTTTAGATGAGATAAATACTTCTGTGGCAACTGTAACAAAATCATTGCTTTCACTTTGGATATGCCTACTAATTTACATTTCTCAGCTTAAAATGTCCTAATATTGTCGAATTTTCGTATTCGCACCACTTCAGAATTTTTCCTTGTATAGATATAGATAAAATGACAGAACAATGGAATTTGTATGACATGGATGAGAATTTCAAGGATATTGGCATCGAGAAATTATACAGAAAGCCGGGTGTTTGAATTCCCTTCTCCCGCGTGAAAATACGCGGCCCAATAGCTATTAAAATAATAGAAATTAATAGCATGTATTAGCTTTTGGGACACATGCCCCTTCCCCGTGTAATTTCTCTATTGGCATCCTTTTAAGATGGGAAATTTAGTAGAAATAAAGTTGAGCTGGATTTAAAGTTTTGTGAAATCCTATCTTTAAGGTCTCTTTGAGGTTTTTCGAATTACGGGGATGTTTGGCAAGACAATTAAACAGCTGTTTTTTGCTTTTGCGGTTCACAAAGTAGCTGTAATCAAACAGTTACTGTTGCTTTTTGCTGCTTTTGAAGATCAAAAAGTGATCAACAACCGCAACAGCGATGCAAACAGCTATACCAAACGGGGCCTACACTAAAGATCATTCCTGTTTTTTTTTTTGGTAAAAAAAGAGAGCATTGCTGTTGATAAATACTCTAATGTAAAAAAATTATTTTGGTGTTGTATTTATCAATTTTACATTGAAATACCTAATATTTAGTGCTTTAAAATAATCGTTTCAATCAACTAGTTCCGTTACCACTTCATGGCAGCTATCAAGCTAGTTCTTCATTTATGCTCAATTTTGTTTTGTTTTTGTTAGTATCTATAAAACAACTTTTATTATTCAAGTAACTGTTATTTTTGAACTGTTCAAAGTGGTGTTGATGTTTTGTTAAGGTAATACGAAACGTCGTACTACTTTAGGTTTTGCTGAGGAGTTTTTTTTTCTTTTCGCAATATTGAACTACTAATTTTTTTATGGTTTGGAAATTGGGTGCAATAGAATGAACGTTAAGCTACTCATGGTTGTGCCAAATAAATGATTAGTTACTGCACCTGCTATTGTAATTGACAAGGGGTAAACATTTTTTAATATCTTAGGATTAGTGTGATATTTCTTTAAAAAAATTGCACGATTCCTTTTATAAATACTAAGAAAAATCATATTATTTTTCGTATATGACGTGAATCGAGGTCACAAATTAACAAAATATTTGCAGTATAAAAGTAAAATATAAAAAGCTTATTACATCAATTTTGTGTGCCAAATACACTCATCTTTATCATTGAGACCACAAGAAACCTTTAATTTCTTCAGAAAAGACCTAGACAAACCACTGCAAATCCGTCCATCGTTTGGGCAACGAAAATGAATCCACTTCGTTGCAAATCCCTCCATCTTTTGGGCAATAAAAATGAACCACTTTGCTCTTCAACTATCGCCTATCAACATGTTTGAAACAAGCTATCTTCAAGGCACAACTTCATCCAATTGTCCAGCCAGAAGTTCATTTGCGAAGTTCTTCCAATTCACAGGATCAATGAGGGACGAGAATATATGCTTCTAACATTTCCAGATGGAAGAGTCACGAATTGTGTGACTCGTCAACCAATGAAATTGGAACAACTGCATACGTAGCACTTGAATCACAAAATCATCTTTGTGCAAAAGATCCCAAGAAAGTTTGATCAGAAGAACTTTCTTAAAAGATGCATGTCCCGCTTTGAAGGTGTAGGTTCATTGCTAATGCAGATTGAGTATGTAAGAGAATACCAACTTTTGAATCTCGTTAAATAGCAAGGTTTTGAAATCCGGATCGGACAGTCGAACCGGGTTCGACTGAAACCGGTGACCCCGGTTCGATTGAAACCGGTGGCTAGTCTGGTCCGGTCCGATTTGAAGCGTGAGTTGGTTAAGAGTCGGTGGTTGACTAGTTGAACTAGCCAGTTTGACCAGAAACAAATCGGTTTCTCCAGAACCGATTCAACCCTTTACTATTTTGCAAAATAAATATGTTGATGGTGTGTGATTTGAACTCATGCCCTCTCACTCCTACTAAATATATGACTTATCAATTGAGCTACCTCTCTTAATTGGTTCTATGATTACATTTTATATTTTTATAAGTTATAAAAACTATAATAGATTTATTTATTTTATAGATATACATGTGATAATGTGATTTGAATTTATAATTCTTTAAATCGTTTTATTAATTATAATTTTAAATATTTTGTACTATATAACATCATGGTTTTGAACTCATGATTTCTGACTTCTGTACCACATACTCTATCATTGCACCACTACACCAAGTTTAAATTATATTTTCATTTTTGGGTAAACTTAAAAAAATATCATGGGGTTTAAGTCATTTTCAAAAAGGACTGTGATTTTATAATAAGGAATTCTTTTTGACACCATCAATTATGATGACGTGCAAGGGGCATTTTGGGAAAATTGAATTTTCTTCATTTTCTTTTTCTTAACTCAAAACCTAACATCCTATTCCATAAATACAGAAATAATTTTCACGATCGAACTATGAAAATAAACTAGAATACAAAATCCGCGAGAAAAGTGTTTCAAGTTGTATTAAAAAACTAGGCCTTATTGTTTCTTGTAAATCTAATTCATTGAAATTCCATCTAGTAAAATGGAAGAATTATAAATCTCCAAAAGAATAGTTAGGAATACCACAAATAGAACCATTGCGATACCCATTAAAGGAGTTGTTCCCCATCCACGAGCTACTTTACTCCTAGGCTTCAAAAATTGTCAACCATAAATTGAAACCCAAAAGGATTGTCAAATCCGGTATCTCATAAAATTGCAAAAAAACGAAAAGAAAGACATAATCACCACCCACAAATATTCACTTTAGCTAAATCTTACAATTAAATGAGTTAAAGAAAAGAAGAATTATAACAATACACCTTCTGGATCCCAACGAGGATTATAACAATACCCAAACTTGTTTTTTTTTATAAGAAAAGATAAGGCCAACAAAGGCTACACAAGAACAAGACGGGGTATGCTAACACCCGCTAAATCATCGATAAGTATCTGGTTCATGCCCGGGATTGGGTGATGGAAGATATGGCCACCAAGAGGTAAGGTCGCAGCAAAATTAGCCATCCTATCAGCACACCGATTTCCTTCTCTATACACGTGCTTCAACTCCACATTCCAGTTCAAACCCACAAGCTGCTTGATTCCAACTATAATACCATGATTATCATTAACCGGGGTTGTATCCATAGAGATGGAATCGAAAGCAATTTTACTGTCCATTTCCAAAATTACATTTTTGAAACCGAAATCCCAGGCTAGTTTCAACCCGTCCCAAACACCCCATAACTCTGCTTTAAGAACCAAACAGATCCCTATATTCCTTCCAAACCCCATCATCCATTTTCCTCTGAAGTCTCTAATCAAACCCCCCCCCCCGCAGAAGCTAACCTCGCCTCCCCTCTCACTGATCCGTCAGTGTTGATCGTTACCCAATTCAACGGGGGAGGTGTCCATCCAATTAATTCCCAACTTCGTCTTACAATACTCCCTGGGTTTCGCCCATGAAAACCACAATTGACTGAGCTAGCAAAATTAAGCACACCCATAGCAACCGAATAAGAGCTTTGGGATTTATTTTCAAACACAAACATGTTTCTATCTTTCCAAATAAACCAACAGGTAACCCCAAAAATTAGACTCCATTTAGACTCCCTAATCTGAGAATTCGAGATTAAATTATCAAACATCCAACTGTGAAAGTGAGAATTGAAAAACCTGGCATCCAATTGGGGCGAAATCTGTCTCCAAACCGATTGCGCAAATGGGCAGTATCTAAGCACATGGTCGACGCTTTCTATCGCTGTTCCACACCTGCTACACACACCACAATCCGTCAAGTGTCTCCTTCGTCTCTCTTCGTTGGTGAGGAGCTTGCCCTTGTAGCCGAGCCATAAGAAACTTCGAATTCTTTCCGGTCCCTTCCAATCCCATATATGCTTTTCCAGCGAGCATGATCGGTTATCCCAAGCTCCGTCGCACTGATGCTCATATACGCCGACTTAATCGAGAAATCTCCATTCGGCGAGTTCTGCCAGTAGCACTTATCACCGCCGCCACTGCCTTTGTTGATCACCAATGCCGCAATTTGCATAAGGCAGGAGAGGGGGAGGAGATGTCGGAAATTATCCCATACCCATTGGCCATCCTCATTAATCAAATCCCTAACAAGTATATTAGTAGAATCAATTGGGATTTGCCCATGGGCCAGATTGATAAGAGGCCCGTAATCTGCTAGCCAAGAATCCTGCCAAAATTTAACTGTTCCACCATCAACTACAAACCCATTTTACTGTCATTTGAACTTCATTTTTTAGACCAACGACAGCTCTCCAAACTTGTTTTTAATCAGATCAAATATTCACAATTTGCTAAATCGAACAATTAAATGGGTTAAAGAAAAAGAAGATAATTTCAATTAATGATTGAAAGAGATGGGAAGACGTAAGCTGAGAAGCCATAAGCAAGAGCAATGGGCAATTGAAAAGATGATGGCAAGTTACAAATTCTGTCTTGGTAGGATATACATGTATTTGAATTTGTGACACGATAGGATACTTTATTTCTTCTCTAGCAGAATGTGAAAAATTTCCTTTTCATCTTATAATCTATAATCTGATAATCAAGAAATAGAGAATACAAATATATTATATAAGAATAAAAGAAAGGATATATTATTATTAGATATTAATATTGGATGAAATGTCTTAAAAAAAAGAAAGAATCGTGGTTGGGAAGGTTATTATTGTATCAACTATTCTTGTATAATTCTAGTTGACAGAAGATTTCTAAATGTTTTTATGTATTCTTCTATGTGCATGGCATTAGGGGATCCACTCCGCACATTTCATCAACCACAAATCCTTTAAATCGTTGGACCATTCGTCAATTTTGGAAATTGATTAAAAAAAGATCATTTAAGTATTCAAATTTGACTTCCTGGAAGGCTTTTCGAAAGTTCGTGCCAGACAAATGGGAATTTTTCAATGATAATTACGGCGGAGGCCATAAGCAACTCCTCGGCATGGTTGTCAAATCCGACCCGTCCCCTTGAACTGCTGAAGGTAGAGTATCAAGGGTTTGTGGTTCAACGGGGGACGAACCGAGGTTCAACCGTTATAGAATAAAATGTTTGAAAATATTGTTTTTAATATTTTACAAAATTAAAAAATAAAATATTAAAGAACAAATTGTTGAGTAACACTAAAAATGAAATAAAAACTAGTTTAAGAACAAGTATTTTACTTTTCATTAGTTGCACATAATTTTCATAATTAGTTAATTAGCAAACTAAAATTTATTAAAGTTAATGTATCATAAGATAAAAAAAATAAAAAAATAAAAACAAATAATAAAATACATATTGATCTGTAATCATAATTAAAAAGTATAAATATGTTATATAAATAAGCAAATAATAACTTTTTAGAACTATCATTTATATCTTAATAAAATGGTAGGTAATAGAAAAAATCAAATAATCGTTTTCGTTCATAAATTATTCTTGAGGTTCAAAAAATGAAGAAAGAGAAAATCATTGATACTAAAGTTTTAAATCACCTTAACTTTAGAAATTATGATATAATAGGTTTTATTTAGATGATCAACAACAAAATTTATGTTTAATCAAAAAAGTAATTAAA
>CAOJBI010022805.1:0-10348 GCA_948277035.1 Euphorbia corollata
GAGAAGTGTGGGAGCTTATATTCAGCTTCTTTCTCATTAGGAACCATCGACAATTCGGCCATTTTTGAGCCAAAACTATTAGCTCTCTCTTTTAATAAAATTTCTCTTGTTTTTATGATGAAGAGTGAGTAGTCTACCTAAGAGCAATACTTGCCTTTAAGAGGCAGTCTAAGGAGCTCTTTCACGTGTAATGTAATATATATTTACTTGTTTTACTGATTTGATTATCCGAATGAATGCTTCATTTCTTATCTTAAGCCAAAGATTTAGCTTTTGTTGAGTAGTGTTAGTAAGCACCGAGAGGAGATCTAACACTACGGAAAACCTTCACACACATATAAAGCATGATATCGAGAGATGATTATTTGTATGCCTTGGGTTTCATGTTTATGAATGCTTAACTGTTTGTAATGATATTGTACTTATTTTATCAAGAACCGAGAGGAAAAGTAAGATAGGTATAGTAAGAAACTAAGTTTGCTGAGAAGGCTTCTTAGGGAATTCTGGTTAAGAGACCTTGGATCAGATTAATATTATTAAGTTTTATGCATGTTTGTTGTGGAAGAATGCCTTAGATTGTCCTTAGTTAGGTTGAGCTATTAGATTGTCCTTAGTTAGGTTGAACTTGTACCTTTATCTTACTTTACACCATAATAATTACATTTCTGCATTTTATTACAAATTCTTGCTAGTTTAGTCATTGCTACTAAAAAAACACAGAAACAGAGACCTTCAACCCGTCTATCAGGGAAACCTTCAAAATGTTTAACTTGCTCATTGAGGAATACGATCTTGTGCTTACCACAATATAATAAACCGTAATGCACTTGCTAGGTAGTACATTTAGGAAGCGACAATTATGATCATTAATGAATTGATTTTATTTATTCAAAACAATAATAAATGAAATTGGTAAAAATATTATTCACTTTCTTAGACATATCCAAACATGTAAAAGAATTAAAGAGAATCGCATCCTATTCATTCATTCTTTTTGTTGATTCCCTTTTCCTTTATTTTTGTTGAACCAAATGCCCCCTAAGTTTAATTAATTCGAGTGAATTGCATAAATTTTAATCCAATAAAAAATATTCGGATAAATTCTACAGCTTTTGAAATTTACAATGAAATCCATAAGGCTTGTATCTCAATAAAAATATTACTTATTTCTTTTTTTTTCCTGAGAAATGGAGATTTTTGAAGATAATGAGTAATTGAGTATCAAACCCAGAACCTCCTACATTTACATTCAGACGTGTACAATTGAACTACATTCAATTGGTACATTCATTTTTTATATCTTATCTAAAAAATGGAAAGCAAATATATAATAAAACTCAATTAACTAGCATTACATATGATAACTCCTTGTATTCATAGATTATTTTTTTGTTTAATATTTAATTTCTTCAAAATCAATATTTTTTTATTTTGAAGAATTTGGATTTTTGAAGAGGCTGAATATTGAACCATGACCTCTGACCTTTACTGTAAGAGGTGTATCGGTTGAACTACATCTGGTTCAAATTCAATATTTACAAACTTATCTTTTGATTTTGTCAATTTTGTTTCATATTCGCATTCTTCAGAATGAAATTTTACGGCTCTCTCAAGTTGGTTACTTTTTTATAAAAAAAAAATTATGCACTGTTGCACTTATCTTGAATACGAAAAAAAGTCCTCCCAAAATTCTATGTTGCTCGAATCCAAGTCGTTCCCGAACTTTTAGTTCTCTCAAGTTGGTACATAGTTACATAATTAATGTACTTTCAGGATCAAGACTGAAAATTTGCAAATGGAATTCGTAAAGAAAATTAAATAAGCAAAAAAACAAAAATTAACCATTTATCTATAAATTACCCAAAATCTTTGTTCATACGATCAAAATTTACCTTCATATATTCATTTTCCTTTTAGTTTTTTCACCTATTTTTTGGTTAGTCAATTATTACAATCGAGTAATGCACAGGAAAAAAATGTTTGATTAATTGATTTGTTTTTATTTCAAATTATCACACTTCTCAATTCAATGTAAACGCATGATCATTATAAAATAAAAAGTAAATTTACATTGCTTAATTTCAAAGGCAATTAACCTTACGTTATTGGTTTCAGATCTAATAATAATGATATATAAAATAATACGCAGAGATCCACAGTTTCTAGTGGTCCAAAAAACAGACGATAAAAACTCATCCAGGCAATGCAATTAAAATACGCGTGAGATTAATTACCTGATCCAATACAAACAAGCGCGTCACAAGCGCCACGATGTGCGCCGATTAAACGACACATCACCACTTAATACCCCCCGCCGTTTCACTAATTCTCTTCCCGTTTAACTAATTATGTATTTATGTTTAATTATAAGTTAATTACCTTTTCAAGATATAAATATTAAAAAATCTCACACTCTCGCAAGACTTTCTTCCCCACGTCTTGTCTGGTCTGTGAAGCCTTTCTGTACATTCATTCAACTGCCCAACGAAATCCTCTTCTCTCTGTAAAATAATCGCACACAGTGGGGGAGGAATCTTAGGGTTTTTCTGATATCTTTTGATTTTGTTTTCTTTTTGGTGCTGTCTGAGGTGTATATACGTTGAAATGCCGCTGACGAGATATCAGATAAGAAATGAGTACGGTTTGGCCGATCCGGAGCTTTATAGAGCTGCAGATAAAGATGATCCGGAAGCTCTTTTGGAAGGTGTTGCCATGGCTGGCCTTGTTGGAGTCTTGCGCCAGCTCGGTGACCTTGCTGAGTCAGTGTTTTTCTCTCTGCTTCATTTACGTTTTAGAGATTTTGTTTTGTTTGTGGCTTTTTTGTTGTATCGCTACTTTGGTTTAGCTGGACTTTGAATTTCCAATTATGTTTGGTGTGCGTGATTATGCTCATTTGATTATGTGCAATTTAATTGTATGTTTTGGGGTAATTTTTTTTTTGTTCGTAACCTTTTGTGGCTGAAATGTGGAAGTGTTTCTGCCTTAGGAATATATTATGGATTATGTTGCAGTTTTAATTCGTAATTGGTCTTTTTTACTTTATGAAATTGGTATTTCGGTTGTGTATGATTTTGGAAAATGTTCCGAAATCGAGTCTGAGTTTAGATGGAGACTCTTTCAAGTGAGAACGTAATTCTGGAATGGGCAATTCTAGCCGAATTTTTTGCTTGTTTTTCATTTGGAATCTAATCGATAATTGTGCGGCTATATTATGCATCAAGTTGCCAAAAATTGAAAACTGACAATTTTTTTTCGAGATACATATTGAGCTTCTCTCTTCATTCTGCTATGTTTATGATCCTTGAGAAGTTAATAATGGCTTCTCTGTAATTGAATGCTTTCATGTTATGATTCATACCACACCTGTCATGTAATGAAAATAGATCTTGTTTTTATAGCTCTTGAAACAATTTCACAGAGTTTGTAGTCACTCCGGAATTCATGTATTTGGTTGTTTTTTTTATGGCGACTCTTAAAGGTTTGCTGCTGAGATATTTCATGACTTGCACGAGGACGTAATGGCAACTGCAGCCAGAGGCCATGGCCTAATGGCTCGTGTTCAGCAACTTGAGGCTGAATTTCCTTCAGTCGAGAAGGCTTTTCTCACTCAAACTGATCAAACACCATTTTTCACAAATGCAGGTTGGCATAACAACTTTATTTTGTTCAAGTGCTTAATTTGATACTCATATGTTAGTGGAATTAATTGGATTCTGGAAATCACCTGAAGGAAATTAGGAACATCAGTATGCACCTAGTGCTGTTAATTCATATCAGTATTGGTGCTAATTTGACATTGTGTGAAACATAAAAAAGCAACAACATTGTCATATATGATTAGCTGTTCGGATTCTAATGTTCCGAGGTCACTTTTTTGTTTCTGGAAATGAAAGAAGTTTGAATAACATTTTCCTGCTCTTTCTACTGTATTATACATGTAAAATAGTAACACTTAGATCATGTATTTAGTTTTATTTTTCTGTAAAAAATAATTGGATGATTTTATCACTGAAGTGCAATCTAGCCAGCATAGAACATTGTCCATGTGAAAGTTTTTGTTCAATTAATTTTCAAAGTGTTGCACTAGTGTAATAACCCAACTTCATGTTGTTCATGCATATAGAACCCTTGTGGATTCACAATGTAATAGGAATCCTGTTATATCTTTTAGTAGTACGTATATAATATATTAAATGTAATGTGTATTTGCATATACAACCTCTATGGATTCACATTGCAATAGACATAATGTTAAAATCATTCAATAATTGTTGAAGGCATGCCTCATGCAAGCTTCAAGGTCTCATGCCTCACCATACCCCAATTGAGATCGCGTACCTTGGGCGCATAGGCGCGAATTAACATTTTGTGCCATAGGTTCAAGCTATTGATTTTTGGGGTTTGTTTTGAGTTTAATTTCTCTTGAATTTCTTTAAGTGTTTTGTTAAGGATATTGTATTTTGATCTTAAATTATGAATACTTCAATTATTTGTACCAAAATATATTTTTAGGCATTAAATTTTGCAGTTGACCTACAAAGAGTTCAAACTAAACAATAAAATATATTTTTTTTTTATCTTGGATACTAATTCTGAGTTTGTAATGCTAAATTCATGGTTATGTCTATGTATTGTTTTCATATTTACACTCCAATGTTCTCTATAACTAACAGACATTTTTGGTTCATGGAATAGCTAATTCGTGTGATAGCCACAAAAATGAATGAAAATGATGAAATTGGATGGCCTTTTTGCATGAGATCCGTCATGGAATAGCGATTCCATAAATGGGGAATGGCTAGAAATATTTCTGATGGATCCAATACAAAAAGTCCATATTTTACAATTTTCTTCCATTTATGTGGCTATTCCATGGAATAACCATTCCTCGAACCAAACGTCACCTCAATATTATGTAACTCAAGTTTGCGTGCATTCTACATTGTCAAGCAAACATCTATTAAATAGACAAAAAGACTTCACATCATAGGTTATAAATCTTTTGTAATTAACACTATTCCGTATTTTTGGAGAAAATATAATTTGTAGTAGTAGAATCACTTCATATTTATGTATTACATTTTTTTACTGTCCATTTGTGTTCAATATACTCTCTTCAATTCAATTTCCTTAGAAAATCATAACTAAGAGGTGTCTTATGTCCTCTGTTAGTAGTTACTAGTTAGTAGTAGTTAGTTCAAAACTTAATGTTTGTTAGATTTTAAAAACTTAGTGTTGTCTACATGAATATTTGTTAACTTTGCTTAACTTATAGTTCAACTTTTTTTCAGCAATCTTTTGCAAATTTGTTTTGTGCCTAGCATACCTTGGGCATGTCTGGCCCTTTGACAGTTATGTTTTACAAAGGTCCATTAGTTCCAGATAATGCATCTGGAAGATTTACATGGTTATAGCCATTTTAGAAAATGAAAAACTAAGTGTTTGATTCCCCTTTTACCTCCATTTTTATTGAACTGCATATTTTTTTTGTAGGCGTTGACTGGCATCCTAATTTGCGCTTGAAGCAAAATTTGATCACTCCGGGAAACTTACCTCGGTTTGTAATGGAGTCCTATGAAGAATGCCGGGGTCCCCCACGGTTATTTCTTCTAGATAAGTATGTATTCATGATTTTTTGTTTAATTTGTTTCTTTATTTGTGTTGAGGAAGCATGGTTTTTAATTAAGGGTAAAAACTTATTGTTGTCAATTATGACAGGTTTGATTTTTCTGGGACTGGAGCATGTTTGAAGCGTTATACTGATCCATCAATTTTAAAATTTGAAGCAGAATCATTTGGTGCACCAGCAGTTGATGCTCGGATTGAAAAGAAAAACTGAAGATTGAAGGTAGGTATTGCAGTGCTTTATTAAATTATAGGTCAGATTTTTTTTTTTTTGCTGTGTGGACATTATTGTAATGAGAATAGTTCATTTATTAGGATTCTGTTGGACCTGTTAGCCCTTGTTTGCTACATAACATAACTATGACATATTTAGAATGAAACGGTGTTGGTTTTTGTGGTTGTGGAGTATATTTAGCCAACTTCGCTCATTTAATCCAGCAAATACCCCATCTTTAAACCTGATTATGAGGGAAACCTTGAGTGAAGGATTACCAAAATACTTGGTCTCCAACTCTATTCTGACATCCTCTGGTTGAATTTAGATTTAATTGAGGCTCAAGTATAACATTTATTGGTATATTTTCATGCGTCTGCTATAATTAATTCCTTGGCATAATCTTTTGAATATAGTTTACACTTGTATTGTGCATTCAAATTTAACATAATTAGGTTTTAGCTATACATTACTTGTGTGAAAGCTGGCTGTCATTATTAATAGCAAGCTTCTTAGAGATGGTGGATCTTATGATGTGCTATTAATTGGTTTTGTTATGGGTTTGTGTTGGTGAAGAATAATTCTGTTCAGATATATATATTTTATATATTAAGCTTTCTGGTTTTTACAAGCATAGAAATTAAAAAATAGCTAATTTTTTTTTTAAAAAATGTTATCTCATCTCATAATTTTTGTTTGCTTCTACTTAGTTTTTTGTAGTGCGTATATAATTTAGTTTTACATTTTCATAATAGATTTAGGATGTTATTGATATGCTATTAGTTGGTTTTGCTTTGGTATTCATGAACATTTTTATCTATCCGTATATATATATATTATATATTTCAAGCTTTTTGGTTGTACAGGTATGGAAATTATAAATTAGAAGCCAATTTAAAAAAAAATTTGTAAAATTGGCCTCGTTTATATGCAACAACCGAGGCCATTTTCGCGTGTTTAACAAACCACATTTACTTGCTCGTAGCCTCGGCTTTCATAATGATCGAGGCCAAGTTCTCCCATTTGCCTCGATTAAATAACCGAGGCGCTCAACCGCTCGAGCATTCGCGTCTGGGGCTTTGGCCTCGGTTTAAAACCGAGGCCAATGCTAGGTATTTAACAGAGGCCATAGGCCCTTTTTCCACTAGTGGAACCGAATCGAATCAATAAACGGTAGTGGAAAATATATGAATCGAAAATCTAATCGAATTATTTCGGTTAGGTTTGAACCGAACTGAAATACTTTGATTCAGTTTCGATTCGGCTCGGTTGTGAACCAATGCACTATTTTATATAAAAATTGTAATTTTTTTATATTTCAAATATAAATTTTAAATATGAAATGACTATAAATCAAGATAAATAATTTTAACATATATTATTCATTATTAATTTGAAAAATAAAGCTTAATTGTAAATTGAACATGAAAAGAGTTAATAAAATAATAGAAAATAAAAAAATTTAATTTATAATTTATTCGATTCGGTTTTCGATTTTTTCACTAAACCGAATCGAGCCAAAACCGATGACATGAAATATATAAAACCAAAAATCTACCGAATACATTCGCTCCGATTTGGTTCGGTTCCAATTCGGTTTAAGTATGTAGATGGTTTTCAAGAGATAGTTTTCTATTAAACCAATTTTATGCCAGCATTGTACTACCATTTTTATTGGTTTTTATACTAGTTATATGAGTTTTATACCAATATAAACCAATGTTATACTAAATATAAAATTAATATAAAAATTTTATACTAAATATCTTCAAAACATTTGTATAACAAAAGTATAAAAACCAAGTATAAAATTGGTATAAAAATTTTGTACCAAAAAACACTACAATTTCAAAATATGATATTAAACTAATTTTATGTTAGTGATATACCATTTTATATCGGTTTTATACCTGTTGTACTAGCTTTTTATGATATTTATACGAGTATAAACTAATATTATACCAAACATAAATTTTGTATAAAAGAGTTTATACCAAATATCTTAATAAAAACACTTTTATGACAAAAGTATAAAAAATATATACCAAATATAAAAGTAGGATAAAAACTGTATACCAAAAAATGCTACAATTTAAAAAAAAAAAACATACTACAAAAACTTTGTATTAAAAATACAAGTAAAAAATGTAAAGATGAAAAATAAATTTTTATAGAAAATAAAAATAAAAAAATTTCATGTTCTAGACATAACTAAAAAAAATTTTAAAAATTAAATTGCTATCTTAGCCTAGTGGTAGAGGTTGAATTTGTAATTCTAAAGATGATCACAAGTTTGAACCATATCGAGGATGTGGTGGGGATTTTCTTTTACAATTTAATAATATAGGGCATTTGCACAAATTTAAAAAAAAAATAGAAAAATCGAAAAAGTTGTATTTATTACAATTTCCCATAAAAGTATCAAACATCAAAAAGTCGCTTTAGCCATAGAATATATAAGAAAACTGAATCCGAGATCCAAATTTCTGACATAATTATTTTTGAAAATATTCAAATATGGATTCGGGATCCATTTTTAGTATATAAAAAATATAGGATTCCCAAATCTTAAAAGAGCATCTACCAAATATAAATTCTTTAACGCAACACTGGATGGGGACATAGGCGTTGTCAGAACCCCCAACGGGGTGTGCTTGCGACCATACATTTCAACCTGTAAAGTATAATATTACGATAAACTGAAATTTCACATTTAAAATTCAATTTTAGTAAAATAAAAATGCATGATAGAATTAATAATAATATTAATAAAAAGTATAAGATACTAACAACTATTTTTTCTTTACTAGAAGGGGATGGAGTACTTGAAAATCTAAATTGTGGTAAAATAATTATGTGAGACGTCAGTTGTTGAAAACGTTGCAAAATAGCTTTCTTCTCAACGCTAATAAAAATCTTCTTTTCAATCAGCCAATAGTTCTTCCCTAAATCGGTTATGTAAATCAATCTTCACAATATTCGTTGTAGAAAATGCTGTAGGTATATCAAATGAAAATAACAATGAAAGGTTTTTATTATCAAAATTCTTGCAAGAACACCCATGCCGTTTATATTGGAAAATATCGAATTCTCTCTCACTTCAAGAATGTAGTTTTCATGTATGCAAGAACACCCAAATCAACATTAGAATATGGATATAAACCATCATAAAAATAACAAACATAATGTAATCATTAAAGGCAACTCAACGCAACTAAAAATACTTAATTTAAATAGATCAAACTATTGATACAATACAATCATACAAATTATAAAAAGAGCACAAAATCATTGATCATGTTCTTATGAAGTTCAACACTAATACAATCCTAATTTTATAATTACATTAATTTACAATTTCTCTAATTCAAGTTCAATACAAATTTCTTCATAAAAAACCACTGATTTTGTTATCAGTTCAAATACAAAATTATAAACCCTAACAAATTCTTTTTATCCTTGAATTTATCAATTCAAAATCATAATTCTATACTTAATTTGAATTAAAAAATTTAGTTATAAAATCCACTAGTTAAGCACTTATTCATTTTAAAGTTGTCAAACCCTAACTAACCTATAAATGGAAAGATAGAAGTCTTGATTTGAAGCAGGCTAGCAACTCCGGCGATTATAACGGGGGAATAGGTGCCGGCGACGGAATGTTAATGTGGTAGTGGCATGGAGAGACAATTTGGAAAATTAATTTGGACTTCCAGATTTTTTAACGAGGAAAATGAAAGACAATTGAAGTGGAGTGGCTAATGATTCGTACAGTAAAAGGGATGTGGACATGTGGTGTGACAGCCTACATGCTAGTCCATGGTGAAAAATTAAAGAAACTGGTGTAGTATTGCCTTTTCAGATTTTTAATTTAATTATTTTCTTCCCCTTCTCTACATTTCATCTTCATTGTTCAACTTTCTGCAAATTCCGGCAAGATGGGGCTGAAGTAGTTCGACGACAAAAACTATCGAAGTATTTTTATTTCCCGACGGACGGGGTGGGGCTGCAGTACCCACCCCCCTTCCCGCCGCCACTGCATTGGGATTAATTTATGATAATAACATTTTATATGCCAAATCCCTAATTGTTTTCAGCTTTATTTTATTTAATTGATTTTAAACCAAACATTCAAAGAGATTCTTTTTTGTAAAGTTGAGATTCTCATTCGCTCATCTTTTGGAAGGCTAATTCCTCTACAAGTACAGTCACTGTCAGGGATAAACCAGATGCAACCAATACGACGGGTGAATGGAAGACTGTGACTAGAAAGGCAGCCACTAATAAAGGCACTCCGGTTTCAACTCGCTCAGCCAAGAGCAAGCAGCCCACTTTACGTAAGTAATGATAATTTTTTTTTTGGAATTATAGGGGAATTAATAACCCCGAAACTAAGAATTATTTATCTTCTTTGATTTTTCAATACAAGCCAAATTTTTTGTGTCTTGCGGAACCTATGGTTGATTTTACTAGTGTGGATTCTGGGTTTTGGCGTCGTATTGGCTTCAC
>CAOJBI010022996.1:0-12126 GCA_948277035.1 Euphorbia corollata
TATATATATATATATATATATATATATATATATAATATAAAAGTGTTAAATAAAAAAACTGTACAACTAAAAATGTACGTAAATATATATGTATATATATATATAATAAAATATAAAAATAAAATATATTTTTAAGAGAAAAGCAAAACGGAGCTAGAAAACACCGTTTAAGAAATATTGGAGTCGCCACCCGGTTTAGCTCTACCGGGAAATTCGGTATAACCAACCCGACTAGGATTCCTATACCTATTAAACAAAGATTCTAAGTCCGGACAAAACACTTACTAACCTACTTAGTTCAAAATATTAGTTTTCAAATATATTATGCCATTTTACCCATTTTTATGCCTATTTTCGATTTTCACCCTATGTTAATTTCTATATGCCCATACAATAAAATAAAAGCAAGCAAGTAAATAAATATTACATCCAAGCAAGAAAATAAAAAACGGAAAAATAAAAGGATTACAACTGCCTAGTTACATTGATCTAAGAAAATATAATTGCATAAAAATAAAGAGGATTTGTATGTGGATTTTACTTTGAGATTGAAATGAATCTCAAATTTTATTTCATAAGAACTCTATTAATCACCTTTCAAAACTCAAATAAACCATCAAAATAGTCATAAAATAAATAATGCAATAATATTAAGATGCAATGAGGTTACTTAAAAAAAATGAAAGTAAAAAAAAAAATATGTGAATAATATGATTATACCCTCAGGTTTACCTTTGCGAGATGGTTCCATGATTTTTAGATTCGGACTTGAGAACTTTGAACAATGAAAACACCAATTTTTATTGATGAAAACGAACAAAACTATGTTTGTGAAACAATAAAATATGTTTTTTTCAATATTTCATTAAATGAAAAGAAAGTAGGAGCTAACAATAATCTCTAAAATGAAAAGTCCTCCCCTTTTTGCTGAAATTCTGAAATTATTTATAGGCTCAAAATACAATCAAGTCAAGTAAGAAAGAAATTAATATTTAAAGAAAAAATTATTAATTAAAACCAAAATGGAAAAAAACTAAAATCAAGGATTTAAGAAAGATCATAATTGATGCATAATTGGAAACAAAAATCAATGACATAATTCTTAGTCATATCCGCCAAATACATCTTCCTTTTCTCCTATTCTTTCTTTATTTTTATTATTGTTTTCCTATTCAAACCAAATCAAAATAAATAAAACCTTATAAAAAAAATAAAAATAAAGTAAGTTAAGGTCAACAAAATAAAGTAAGACATATATAAAAAAAAATAAAATGAAATCACGTATAAAAAGTAGAAAATGAAACATTTATATTAAAAACTATTTATTCAAAGTCTTCTCAAGTCCAAATATCATTATGTTACATCGTTAAGGTAAAATTTCATCATCAGGCCGAGCGGACCATGCTCACACTAACCCAAAAAATTTTACAACGGTGAGCGTTGCAAGTCAGGCTCACCGTCAGCCATGAGTTGCATTAGTTGGAATTGCCGTGGGCTTGGCAACCCACGTGCGATTCAAACCCTTCAAGAGATTGTAAGGGATAAGAGGCCAAATATTATCTTTCTTATTGAGACGTTTTGTAATTCTAATAAAATAAAAGAAATAAAAGATATTTTGGGTTATGATGCTATGTTTGCTATTGATAATTTAGGTCATAGTGGAGGTCTTGCTCTCCTATGGAAAGGTTTAGAATCTGTTGATATTTTGGGTTCTTCTCGATGGTTTATTGATGCTAAAGTGAAATTGGATGGTGTTAGAGATTGGAGAATCATTGGGTTTTATGGTAGGCCCAATAGAGCTGATAGATTTTTATCTTGGGCTTGTTTAAGAGAACTTGGGAGTCTTTATAATTTGCCTTGGACTTGTTTTGGAGATTTTAACTCAATTCTTAAATTCTCTGAAAAGTCAGGTGGTCTCCCCCAACCCCCAGGGCTTGTTCGTGATTTCTAGCAGGCTTTAGAAGATGTCGGGCTGTGCGAAATTCGTATGGGTGGAAGTAATTTTACTTGGGATAATGGCAGATCAGGTAGCGAACTCGTTGAAGCTAAGCTTGATCGTTTCTTTGCTAACGTCGAGTGGTTGAACCTGTTTTCTTCGATCTCAGCTGAAGCTTTACCCTATAGCTCTTCTGATCATCTCCCCATCTTTTGTTCTATAAGTGTCTATCGTCCTCGCCATCAAAGAAAATTGTTTCGGTTTGATAATTGTTGGGGTAAGGAACAGGATTGTCTTCAGATTGTTGAGAAGATTTGGACTGAAGCGGTTAATTTATCTGTCATTGAGAAATTGAGATTTTGTGAGCTTGAACTAAACGAATGGGGCAGCTCTTTCAACAAAAAGTGGCACGAAGATATTAAAAATTGCAAAAGTGATTTGGCCCATTTAAGAACCCTCAGAGACAGTAATAGTAGAACTCTTTTATTGGAAAAGAAAAGCCACTTTCTCACTTTACTTAATCAACGTGAAGTCTACTGGAAGCAGAGAGCCAAAGAATTTTGGCTTTGTGAAGGAGATCAAAACACAAAATTTTTCCATCGCAAAGCCTCAATTCGCCAGAAAAAGAATACCATCAAAAGGCTCAAGGATGAGAATGGGATTTGGCATGACTGGGAACATGGCCTTCAAGGTATTATCTCTAAATATTTCAATGACATCTTTGAATCTCATTATGTTGCTGCTGATGTCTTAATTGATGCTGTTCCTTGCATAATTACCGAATCACAAAACTCTGAGTTATTGCGGGATGTCACTAAAGAAGAAGTTGAAGATGTGATTCGCAATATGCATCCTGATAAGTCTCTGGGTCTTGATGGCTTCAATCCGGGCTTCTATCAAAGTTTCTGGTCTATTGTGGGTAATCAGGTTAGTGAGTTTTGTATCAATTGTATTCGTAATGAAGAATTCCCAACTGTCATCAATGAAACTGCTATTGTCCTTATTCCCAAAAAATCTCAACCTGAAAGAGTTGCTGATCTCAGACCTATTACCCTCTGCAAAGTGCTTTATAAAATTATCTCTAAGGTTATTGCCAATAGACTCAAATCCGTTCTTCCGCTTGTCATTTCGAATAATCAAAGTGCTTTTGTTCCTGGTCGTAATATCCAGGACAATTCTCTTGTTGCCTTTGAGATTTTACATTTTATGAAGAACAAAAGAAGAGGTAAAAAAGGTTTTGGAGCCCTGAAAATTGACATTAGTAAAGCATATGATAGGATTGAATGGGGGTTTCTTCGAGCCATGTTATTCAAGCTGGGTTTTGCTAATGCTTTCATCAATCTGGTTATGTTTTGCGTTTCCTCTGTCTCTTACAAAGTCCTTCATCAGAATAATATTTTCAGTATTAATTCTCCAAGTAGAGGTATTAGACAAGGAGACCCATTATCCCCTTACCTCTTTATTTTGTGCATGGAAGGCCTTTCGAGAATGTTAAGAAGATTGGAGTTGAATCACTCGTTTAATGGTATTTCTATCTGCAGAAATGCTCCCTCTATCTCGCACCTCTTCTTTGCAGATGACAGTATTTTCTTCTTTGAAGCCAATTTGGATGTTGTTCGTGAGCTGAAAGATGTGTTAAATCTCTATGCCAATGCTGCAGGTCAACTCATTAATTATGACAAATCAGAATTATTTTTCAGTAAGAATGTGGGAGATAATCTGAGATTCTCTATTTGTGCCGAGTTAAATGTTGAAGAGAAGGAGAATTTCAGTTCCTATCTTGGCTTTCCCATGTTTGTTGGCCGTAATAAAAGAGAAAATTTTCAATTCCTAAAGGACCGCGTCTGGAATCGGATTAATTCTTGGAAATTTGAATCTCTTTCCAAAGCTGGCAAAGAGATCCTCATTAAATCGGTCCTTCAATCCCTTCCGAATTATGTCATGTCTCTTTTTCTAATTCCTAATGGCATCTGCGAAGAGATCCAACAAATGTTAGCTCGGTTTTGGTGGGGGAAAGGTAACTTTGAGCATAAAAGTATTCATTGGCTTAGTTGGGATAGATTAGCTAAACATAAACACTGGGGTGGTTTGGGCTTTAAAAGATTGAAGTTATTCAATCTTGCTATGTTAGGTAAAGTTGGTTGGAGATTAATCATGAAGCCGAATTCTTTGGCTAGTCAACTCCTAAAAGCCAAGTATTTTCCTAATAATTCTTTTATTGAAGCTGAACTTGGTAGTAACCCGAGCTATATGTGGCGTAGCATCAAGGAAACTCAGTACTTTTTGAAATCTGGTCTTATTTGGAAAGTTGGTAATGGGAGAAATATCTCTATTTGGCTTGACCGTTGGTTGCCTGATCCGCACCCTCTTATCACCACAGATTTTGATGCTTCATATGGAGTTTTCTGTGTTGCTGATTTAATTGTTGATGGCAATTGGAATCACTCTCTTATCAACTCTGTTTTCAATTTTAGGGATTCAAATCTGATTTTATCTATTCCTCTTAGTCTTGAAGAAAGGGAAGATAGTCAAATTTGGGGTAATGAGCGCAATGGCATTTATTCTGTCCGTAGTGCGTATAAAGTGTTAGATTCTCCTTTGGTAACCCCGATTGATGACTCGGATAAATCTATTTTTAAGAGCATTTGGAAAATCTCTGCAGCTCCAAAAGTAAAATTTTTTTTCTGGAGATGCCTTACAAATTCGCTGCCCACTAGAGATCTTTTGGTTGCTAGAAATATTGATATTCTGTCCAATTGCCCTTTCTGTGGTTTTAATCTGGAATCCATCTGTCATATTCTGAGGGACTGTTCTTTTGCTGCTTCAGTTTGGTCCTATTCTGGCCTGTTTTTGCCTCAATCCTCTTCCAGCTCTTTCTTCACTTGGTGTAAGTCAGTTTTTGCTTTCTTGAATGAGGCTAAATTGTCTTTCTTTATTCATTTTTGCTGGACTATTTGGAATGAAAGGAATAAAGTAGTTTGGGAAAACAAATTGCCTAATGCCCATGGCTGTGCAAATCGTGCTTTTATTTTTTGCAATTCTTGGTTTCAAGCAAATAGAAATAACGTTGCTCAGCCTATTTTTGACACCAGCAACATCTCTAATTCTGTTTGGCAAACTCTAACTATGGGATGGTTGAAATTAAACGTTGACATAGCCACTAATGTTGATGGCCATTGGACGGGTGTTGGGATTATTGTTCGTGATGAATTTTCCTGTTTTGTGGCTGCTAAGGTCTGTAGATTATCGGGTTTGTTTCCTCCTTTTTTGGCTGAAGTGCTTGGCATTAGAGAAGCGTTAAGTTGGATTAAACAGCATTCTTGGTCTAATATTCTTGTGGAATCCGATTGTGCTCAAGCTGTGGATGCTATCAATGGAATTAGCGATATGGATTCCTCTCTAGCTGGAAATCTTATTCTTGATTGTAAATCTCTTTTACAAGAGATCAATAGCGGTGTAATTTTATCGCATATTTTTCGTTCGGCGAACAGGGTTGCTCATAGTCTAGCTCAAGCGACCCGTTCTCTTCCGAATTGTGGGGAATGGCTTATAGACCCCCCTCCTTTGTAATTGACTTTTTGAATATTGAATAAAGTCGAGTGGTACCGCCCACTTTCCTCAAAAAAAAAAAAATGAAACAGACTTTACGAGACATGTTCAGATTTGAATCTATCCGGGTCGGGTCATATTTACATATTTACGCGCCGTGATCCCCTCCCTAAAATTCTCATATATATAGTGAATAATACACTATCCGCTTCTCCCAATCTCATCCCTGAACAAAGTAAAGTCTATATCGCCGCTCAGAATCAAATCGGACAACTTGGCCGATTTGAAAGCTCTTGCGTTTCCGATCATTGCGTTTCGGATTTGTAAGTCCCCTCCCTTCACGGCTTCCTTTTTGCTACAGTTGATTAGCTTCTACCAGAAATTACAAACTATATAATGAATATTATTCTTTGAATTTTGTTTGGAATTTCAATTCTTAATGAAATTATTGAATTTCACGATTTTACTATTATTTCGGGTTTTTTTGCGTTTTCAGTTTTGTTTGTTAGGGTTCTTAAGGTGGGTCTTTCTTGTTTCATGATATCGAAATCTGTTGCTGATTGAGAAAACAGTTTTAATGGATTTATGTTATTGTTTGTTTGTTGGGCTAGTTATTATTTTTGCCAATTTTTTTGTGTGTTCACAACGTTTTGCCACTTGATTAGCTCATTTTATTTTGTGTTAACATCTTCTATCATCCGATTATGCCGGTTGGTAAGTTTATTTGTCTGCAAATAGTCCGTAACTTGATTTTGTGTTCACATCTTTCTGCTTGTTTTCTCAGGAAATGAATGCACATGAACCAATTAAAAGTGATGCACATCAACGGCCTACAGTTCCATATGTTCCTCCGGTTGGTCGTCCAGTGACTGGCTTTGGTTTTAGGAGGATTCCTCAACGCGCGGAACCTCAAACTTTCATTGCCCCTGGCCGCTATCAAAATCACACCCTTTTTAAGATCTACAGCAAAGTGAGTGTCTTAATTATTCCTCTTAGTCCCTCTTCTGCAATGATTTACCTATTGAACTTTCTTTTGTTTTGAATAATTTCAGCCTGATGGGCTGAATTCCATGCTGGAAGCCGAACATTCACCTACCAAATTGCTCATAACTGAGGTTCCCACTCTCATCATTGGAATGGATGTGACCCATGATTGCGACCCGGGGGATTATGATTCCCCATCAATTGCTGGGGTATGTTGTTTTGGTACCTTTCACCTTTGAAATAGTAATTATGCCATTTTTCTTTTCTAATGTACCTTTTCATTCCTTGCAATTTTTAGGTAGTCCATTCCAGGGCATGGCCACTGATATCTGACTATAGGGCATATGTCCAATCACAGCCCCCAATGGTGGGAACGATAGACTCTTTATACAAGCCAGTGCCTGAATGTGATGAGAAGATGAGGGATTCCGGGATAATGAGGTGGGATCTACTTATTGTGCTGGAATTTCGATTTTTAAATCAGGAGCCAATAAATATATATTTTTTGTCATTTTCAAGTTGATCAAAATATGATACTTTTGTGACCTACACGGGGAATTTATGATCAATGTTTTGTTTGTTTCCAGGGAACTTTTGCAGGACTTTTACACTAGTTCAGGGAATATGAAGCCTGAACAGATTATCTTATTCAGGTATTTTTTGGCAAAATTGACTGTGGATGACAGGATATTCAAATTCAGCATTTAGATTGTATCAGGGTGTGCAAATTTTCCATAAAATTTCAAGCAGCCGTTAAAATTTCTTTTGGCTGATCTGTCAAAAGTTTTCGGATCATTTGATCTAGTCTTTGTTTTTTTAAACACATGTTAGTAATATATGCATGCGGTTTTGCTGCTTATATTGAATGGTGGTTTTGATTGTATACTTTTTGGTATAGGTACGGGGTCAGTGAATTGCAGTTAAACCGAGTTTTGGATGCTGAAGTGGATCAGATAATGAAGGTTTGATGTTCCCTCAATGTGCTTTCTTGACAATCTGTTTCCTTGCATTATTTGGATTAAAAACTAGATTTGAATTATTTTCCCAGGCATGCAAGTGCTTTGACGAGGAATGGTCCCCAAAACTTGTGGTGATCAAGTAAAGTTCTTTAAGCATGGAGCTCCTGGGAATGTTCCATACAGTAAGCATGAATTCTCGCTACTACACTTTGATTAATGATTTCAATTTTTCAACTTGGATTTTGACAATGTTTTCCTTTTCTTTTTCAGGGACTATAAAAAATGATAAAATTTTTGATGACTTTCGTGAGCATCTCCAGAACTCTGCTGGAATGAATGTGAGCATAAAGTGCTTAAATTTTGGCAATGCCGTTTTTTTTGTTTGTGTTGTCATAATTGTGCAATTGACGATGGCTGAGAATCAAATGTGGTGGCTAAGAGACAATTCACTTGATTCCCTTTCCTTGTCAGCAACATGTTTTTGGAGAACATTTTCTGTCTTTAGCTTCCTGAAAATTTGTTCAAAGATACGTTGAAGAAATTTCTAATACATCATAAATTAGACCAAATTTTATGTATCATTGAAGTTCTGGATAGATATTCCTATATTTGGGTGAAGGAAATGATCGCGCGAATTACATTTAACCACCGTATATGAATTTGCTTCTCTTTGTGTAGCAGTCCCTTGGATTCATGTCATAAAGTTTACCTGTTTGAACCTTGCTTCTCTTTGTGTAGCAGTGTTCATGAAGCTTACCTATTTGTTGTTTGCCACTCAGGATATTACTATGCCCAGGCAGTACCATGTTGAATTAGATCATGTTGGCTTATCTGCTGATGTCGTTCAGGATCTAGTGGATTCCCTCTCTTATATGTGAGTGAATCCATGTTCTGGTAATAATATTGCTAATAGATAGAGTATTCATGTCTGGAGATGGTTGAAATAGTGTTTCTGGTAATAATTGCAGGCACCAACTGCGCTCGGCTGCCGTTTTCTCAGGTAACTACATATACTTTGGTACTTGCAATTCGAAGTTTTGTGTTTGTTTTGGTGTAGTCATCTTATTGCATAGATTTAACTTTTTTTTTTTCTAAATTCTAGTTCATAATTTCGACTTTGTTTTTGTACAGTTTCTCCTTGTTTGTTTGGTATAAAGCGTAGTGATTTTGAGGAACCCATGTTCAAAAGGTAAACTATTATATTTGTATTTTCCGTCTCCATTAAGCTATCCGATTTTAGTCGTTTTCCTCGGTCTTCCATGCGAGGCTATGTTCTCATAGTTTTGTATGCTTTCTGGCTCACATTATTTACAATTAATTTGAAACTGAAGGAGGAAAACAAAAATTGAACCTGACGAAGTCAATCTTCAAAGGTAAACTACTTTCTTTTCAATCACTTTTGTGTTTATTCGTTTTGCAGTGTTGAGTGTGTCTTCCATGTAAAAAACTAACTTGGGCTTTTTATTTGGTGGCAGAGTCAGGGAATTTATCGAAGGTGGTGAAGAGCTTGCTTTCTATGCCTTGGGCTTCTTGAATGATGAAACGGTTTGCATCGAACCCATCCTTGTGGTTTGATTTAATTTCTTCATATGCGTGGTAACCTATCAATAAACTTGTGGTTGCTTTTTGCTAGGGTGGCAAGTACAAGTTCGAGCAATATCTCTACCATCAATACGGGAGGTTTGGGTATGATTATGATAATATGAAGATGTGGCAACACGTGAGTATGTTTGTTGAGCTGAATGGCGACAGGAAGATTATCTTTGCTGAATTGTGTTACTTGACAAACAGCGGAGAATATGAATCTATTGTCCATTCGGTGTTGGATCCAAATGATCATGCAGGTAAAGCTTGTAGACTAGTGTTTTCAACGTAACTGTTAACTTATAATTAGTTAACATATAGAGCAGATTATGGATATTAATTTTATTTTATCATCTCCATGATGCAGAGTATTGTTATATGCTTTTAAGTTGTGAATTGATTTGATTAAACTCGTGGAGTTGTATTTGCAGGAATTAGGTATGGTTGTGGGTTCTGCTTCCCTAGCTTCTCGGGTCCTCATATTAGTCCTCATCCAGCTGATCTTTCTAAATTTGTTGCGGGTCATTGGCCATACCATATGTTTTTCCCCCGCTGCTATGGATTATTATCACCCCCCGCCTAAGTCGGATTATTGACCCTCATGAGACTTGTTCTTTTACTTCTATTAATTTCTGATGACTTCTGCATTTTAGGAGAATGCAGTCTAGTTTAGGGTACACTTATATTATCTGGCCATTTCAAGAAAGAGCCCTCTTCAATCCAAATGTGTTTATTAGCATAAGATGACTGAGTAATTGAAAAAATATATGGCATAAGATGGCTCAGATAGTCCCTCTTTATGCGGTTTTTACCATTGCTAATATTCTATATAATTATATTTATTCTTATTGTTATATTATCATTAACATTATCACTAACTAATTAACTTCACTGACGTTTATGTTATTGTTATCATTTATCACTATTATTGCCATCTTTCTAACGTTATTATTTGTTATTGATAATAACAAACTAACTTTACAATCATTATTACTAGGGAAAAAGAATACTAACTAAATAGTAACTCACTAATAGTTCTTTTATTTTTGTTATCATTGGTGTTTTATTATATAAACAACTAAATAGTATAATGCATTCACATTGGTATAAATATTTTCCAACAAAATGTATCCAGTCAAATTTAATCAAAACATTACTAATAAAATTTAATGTGTTCCTATAATTATGCGGTTGTAACTCACCTAACCAAAATAGCACATGTTAAGCACCATTAGATTAATTGAATGGCTAACCTTATAATTGATTTTCTATATTGTTCCATTTCCATCTTTCCCTGTGACAATCGAATTAGCATTGAGAAATCCATAGCAAGCAGACACCAATTAGTTAGTATTAAGATTCAATTAATTTCTTTTGTCCAATACCAAAATATGTTAACTTATGAAAAGTTATGAGTTAGCCTTTCGGGACAGCAACTGGGAAAAGCAATTTCAAACATGCCCATTGGACTTTATTTGCAATTTTAAACTGTCTGCAATCACATAATTAAAGTGTTTAAGAAAAATAATGTCTCTCGGCCAAAAAAATTAGTACTAGTAACTTTCTTTTTTTTAATTTAATGTGCATTTAGGATATCCATTCAATGACATATATCACCCAACATTTGTACTACTAATTAATTAGTAATTAGCTTTGTTTTTTGCCACTCAAGTTGAGTGAAAAAGTTATATATCACTCGGACTTTCGTACATGCAATTTTACATCCTAGAATTGATGAAAGTGAGTAATTTAAGGGTAAACTTAAAAAAAGTACCCAGTGGTTTCGCTCATTTTCAAAATGGGGTCTGAGAAATTTTTTTTACAAAAAGGGGTTTGTGGTTTCAAAAAATTTGCAAAAAAGGATTTTCAATATTAAATCATGTCATAAAAATGGGTATTTGTGTTCGTTTTTATCTGAATTTTTGCGGGATGACTAATAAAAATAAAATACACATCAGTGATAAATTTTGTAATTTTTTGAATAGTGTAACTATTTTTTAATTAAATTATGGTAACAAACTTTAAAAATTCATAAAAAAATAGTTACACTATTCAAAAAAATTACAAAATTTAAGTAAAAAAAATACGAAATTAACATTTATTTACTGAATTTAATTACAAATTATTAATACGAAATTAACCTAATTTCAACCCTAACACTAAATTATTAATAATTTAGTTTTTTTAGTAACATATTAAAAAATCTTAAACCTAACCTAACTCTGTTCACTAACCAAAATATTGAATAAAATACAAATATAATTTTTTTATTTCATTAACCTAAATATTAATATTATTAAAAATAAATTTTTTGAAAAAAAAAATTATGGCCGGATTTTCCGTCTTTGGCCGGCCAAACAATAAACTGGCCGGCAAGACTTGCCTGCCAATTTGTTGTTTGGCCGGCAAGTTTGGCCATACAAGGCCGGCCAAACAAAAACGAAGCAGCCTGCTTCGTTTGACGTCGTCGTCGGCGTCTTTGTCGACGACGGCGTGAAGGAGGAGGCAGATCTACCTCTTCCTTTGTGACTGGCCGGAAAATTTTTCCGGCCAGCCACGGTCCTTTAAAAAAAAAACTAACCCGAAAAGTCGCCGCCTCTTTCTCGGTCATCTGTCCATCAGAACGAATGAGGTTGAATTTGTTGAGTTCACCCTTTAAAAGAGTTAAAAGGGATGAAGGGCAAAAGTGAAAAGAAAATGAATAAAAAAGGGCGAAGCGAAGTAAAAAGGGATGGCGCGTAGCAATTCAGAAAAAAATTCAACTTTAAAAATATACAGACATCTAACAATGTGTTAAAAATATAAGATCGGACGAGGACCAGCACTTCCTTAGGTCAGTCGGGGATTTACTAAAAACAATCCTTTTTTACAATAAAAAGTATGAATACTTTGAACCATTGGATATCATTTTCCTAATAACTGATCAAACATCCGACCAGTTATTATTTATGCTCATCATTTTAAAGACGGCGTCGTTTTAACTCTTAAAACCTAGAAGGGCTGTTTCTTCTAGCTCTTCCATCTTGTAGTTCCAAATGGAGTCGCAAACTCCTGCAAGTACCAGTCCCTACTGACTACCACTTTCAGTTATTTCCCCGGCGGTGGTTGAGTGCC
>CAOJBI010023362.1:0-24459 GCA_948277035.1 Euphorbia corollata
TTCAATAAATTTAGTAAAATTCAAAAAATTTGATTAAACTTCTTTTTTCAGGCATGATTTCGGTGCGAAATTTTTTGTGCTTATAAATATTATGTAAACGAAAATTTTCGTAGAGTTAATACTTTACAAAAAAAACTTAAAATTTTTTAAAAGAACAAAAAAAGATAACTAGGAAAGAAAATGCATTCAAATAATAGGAAGACAACATTTCACGTAAAATTTGATAATTTTATGAAATTATTAGAACTTGAAGTATATTATGTAAAAAATATATAATTTTGTCAAGTTAACACTTTACTAAAAATTACACAAACTTTCTGAAAAAACTAATGAAAACCGTGAAATCATATTAGTTATATGGAAAAAGGTGAGAATTCCATAAAATGTTATAACTTCACTAAATAAATTGAAACGTAGATATATTTTACGTAAAGATCAATCATTTTTCGTAGAAGTTAGGTTCACGTAAAATCCTAAAATTTTATGAAATTGATTGAAAATTATATTCATTTTTCGCATGTTGAACAATTTTTTTTGTAAAGTACTAATTTTACAAAAATTAAATATTATTTTACAAAAAATATAACTAAGTTTAAATACATTTTGTAAAATTTGATGATTCTACGTGAACTTAGTTTTTCTATTATTAGAATACAAATTTTTCGCAATTATTAATCATTTTTTGTAAATTTGAGATTTTGTTTGTGAAGTATTAACTTTACGAAAAAATATCTACTTACACATAAAATGCATCTATGTTTCAAAAAATTTCGTAAAGTTCTAACATTTTACGTAATCCTCACTTTTTATAATATAAATAAAATAATTTTGCAGTTTTCTTTTGTTTTTGGTAAAATTGATGATTTTTTAATAAAGTTTTCACCTCATGAAAACTAAATATCATTTTACATAATATATGACTCAATTTAAATAATTTGCATAAAATTGATGATTTTAGAAGAAACTTTTTCTATTATTTTAATAAAATTTTCGCAATCATCAATCATAATTTTGTAAAGTCGAAATTTTCTTTGTGAAGTGTTAATTTAAAAAAAATACTAGTCTTACATGTAAAATATATCTATGTTTCAATTAATTTTGTAACGTTCTAACATTTTACGTAATCCTCACTTTTCATCATATAGATAATTAATATATTTTTTGCAATTTTCTTTCATTTTTCCCAAAATTGAAGATTGTTTTTGTAAAGTTTCCATCTCACGAAAAGTAAATATTATTTTACACAATATATGGCTCAATTTAAATAATTTGCATAAAATTTGATGATTTTATGTGAAACTTGGATATTATATTATTTGAATACAAAATTTTCGCAATCATGAATCATTTTTTGTAAAGCATAAATTTTCTTTGTAAAGTGTTAACTTTACGAAATATTATTAGTTTTACATGTAAAATATATCTATGTTTCAATTCATTTTGTAAAGTTATAATATTTTTCGTAATCCTCACTTTTCATCATATAAATACTATAATTTCGCAGTTTCCTTTTGTTTTCATGAAATTGAAGATTTTTTTGGTAAAGTTATACCACCTAACGTAAACTAGATATTATTTTACATAATATATGACTCACATGTAACTTACAAAAAAATTGAAGGCTTTACGTGAAACTTAGTTATTACATTATTTGAATACAAAATTATCACAATCATCAATCATTTTTTGTTAAGTTGAAATATTTTTTTCAAGTGTTAACTTTATGAAATATTATTAGTCTTACACGTAAAGTATATCTATGTTTCAATTCATTTCGTAAAGTTATAATATTTTTCGTAATCCTCACTTTTCATCATATAAATACTATATTTCACAGTTTTCTTTTGTTTTTTCATAAAATTGAAGATATTTTGGTAAAGTTATAGCCTAGCAGAAAAACTAAACATTATTTTACATGACATATGACTCATTTTAAATCCCTTGCGTAAAATTGATGATTTTACGAAAAACTTAGCTATTCTATTATTTGAATACAAAATTTTCGTAATTATTATTCATTTTTTTGTAAAGTTGAAATTTTCTTTGTGAAGTTTTAACTTCACGGAAAATTACTAATCTTACACGTAAAATATATCTATGTTTTAAGTGATTTTGTAAAGTTTTAACATTATACGTAATCTATCGCTTTTCACCATATAAATAGTACATTTTTGTAGTTTTCTTTCGTTTTTCGTAAAATTAAAGATTTTTTTGGTATAGTTTTCACCTTACGAAAATTAAATTTATTTTACATAATATATGACAAAGTTTAAATAATTTCATAAAATTTGATGTTTTTATGTGAAACTGAGTTTTTCTATTATTTGTATACAAATATTTTTGCAATAATCAATCTTTTGTCGCGAAGTTGAAGATATTTTTGAAGTATTAACTTTACAAAAATTATTAGTCTTGCATGTAAAATTGTTCTATGTTTCAACTAATTTCATAAAGTTATAAAATTTTACGTAAACTTCACGTTTTATCATATAATCAAATATATTTTCGCATTTTTTTTCATTTTTCATAAAGTTGAATATTATTTAGGCAAAGTCTTAATTTTACGAAAATTAAATATTCTTTTACATAATATTTGACTAAGTTTAGATAATTTTCATAAAATTGGATGATTTTATGTGAAACTTAGTTTTTCAATTATTTGAATGCAAATACTTTTTCAATCTTTTTGAGCAAAGTTAAAGATTTTTTTAAGGAAGTATTAACTTTACGAAAAACTACTAGTCTTACACGTAAAATTGGTCTAAGTTTTAGTTAATTTCATAAAATTCATTATTTTTTCCCATAAAAAGTTGTTTTTTTCATCAATAGTTTTCATTCATATTCAGCAATTCTTTCTTCATTGCCATTCATATTGAATCACTAATTTGGATTGAAGGGAACTCTTTTCAATTGCAAAACATAACTACTAAAAGAAAGTTGAACTATAAGTTATAAATAATACTAAGTTATTTTGATAAAAAAATCTAATGAATATCGAGTTGCGAGCTAACTGGTACCTACAAACATGAAAATCACTCAAGAATGAAAAACTAACATTGCCTAGAGGAAGCAAAAACAAAAATATAGAAAAAAAACTAGACTAAACTAAGGTAAAGAAAGACAGAGGGGGTGATGGGCATTACTAGCATCGATAGTTGCTCGGTCATTCAATATTGCAAGAATTGTGTGTGTCTGTATATAGAGAATCACAGAACATCTCTGCACAATAACACAAATGTATTTGGTTCCGTTATAATATTTAATCTATTCGGTTTTCAAGCCTTTGTATTTATGTAAGCGTAGATTTTTTTCTTAAAAAATCTATTTAGTTTTCAATGTATTCATTTGGTTTTGTTAGACACAATGTTACTTAAAAAAATGACACTATGACGTAATTGCATAAGACCAATTTCAGCAACTTTGACCATGATACTCGCTAGAATAAGCAGTTATAATTAGCTACAGGGAAAAGGTATGTTAATTACTGATCAGCCAAACACAATCTTTTCTAGCCATTTTGAGCCTATAAGAGCAATTTCTTTAGCAAACCAATACAATTCCATTCGAATGCATATAAAAAGTGGATAGACAACTAACCAAATGAAAACTTTCGCAAACCCATGATCCTTTTTCTTTCTCGACCTCAACCAATTTCTTTTGATCATAAGCAAATTGGATTAAAAGTTGTTTAGTAGTACAAAATCACATTATAGAGACTAGATAACTGTTTAAAAATGTTACCTTATTATTTTCTAATAATGTGCAGAGATTTCTTTCTCCAGATTTTTCGAAACCTTAAAGTTCAGTACGAGACTCATCCCTTTGCCATCGCTATCACCAAGAAACATCGCAACAGTATAGGCAGGCAACGGCCATAAGTCATGCAAAAACATTAGTACAACAAACAAACATGAACATAACATTAACATCTGATATGCATATAGCATGAATGTAAAATAAACAAACATCAGAAACATTAACATTTGATATAGAGCATATAGCACGTATGTAAAACATATACTTACATATTTACAATTAGAAGTGGAGGGAATTTTCTTTCGAATTTTATATTAGGAAGCTCAAGATTTTGTGAAAATGTGATTAACTTTTCTCGAGCAGATGAACAGATCAATACCAATTGGATTATATATATGGAGAGCAATTTGAAGCCTGACCTTTTTCGCTTATCTTTGCATTATAGATCGTTACACAATTTTGATGTATTTTTTTTACCTAGTTAGAGATAACAAACAACACAAGGATGAACATAAAAGGTCAAGGACATACTTGAAATAAGTATCAGCGTGAAGTTTAAAGTTCAATGGAGGAATTTCAGACCAACAACCTGCATTCAGCTTGTCTCTCGTATAATGGGGAACAACATATCCCGTATTGTGGGCGACAAATAAAAATTAATATTAGTTATGAAAGAATATGCTGAAAGTAGAATCAGCCTTACACAAATAAAAACGTCTTCACGTTGAAAGATGAACTTCGATTAAATTGAGCAATCACCAAAAAATAAGAGAGAGATATACATAACAGCAACTCAAAGCTCTAGAAACCACACGTTTAAGATCAACTAATCTTGTATGGTCTACACAATATGAAGCCACACCTAGGCTATACCTCTGGCTCTGCTACAACAGAAGACATAGAAGAAGCCAAAAGCATCCCTCTATGTGAACCAAAGCTCAAATTCGCACAAAACTGAAGATTAATCAGTGAAGAAGTATGAGTAAAGAAAAACAATATGAATTTCGCATTCGACCTTAAATTTTATTCCATAAAAACCTTGAGGTTTATCCTTTCTGATAGCATTAATCCTTACACATCTCAATTTCCATAATTGTAAAATATTTTGCTACTACATTTCACAATATTCAAAACAAATCAAGCTAAAAATGCAGAAATCAATATCAAGAAGCTATGAACCGAATAATAAAGAGAACAAACCTGGAATCCGTGAAGGAACAGATAGTGATGAAAGTGGAGAATAAACAGAGAAGAATCTCTTGTTAGTTCTTACAGAAAAGCTCATGACTTTTAAACATACACAAATATGCTATTAGTGTAAAAGACAATAGCAACACATAGGCATATAGACAATCTGAAACTTAAAATGACAAAAGCTTAGATAATAACTTAAATTCTTAAAAATCATGAAATAAAAGACATTTGTTTTGGATTTTTTATGACATATATGCGTCAATAGCAACAACAAATAGCCTCTAGCACAAGATCTCGTCTACAAAACATAATAGCAGGCTTCTCAATTCAGTATCCAATGCTAGTAAGATATAAAAATTAAAACATTCAGTAACTGGAATATGGCTTGTAGAGAAAGTCCAACACGTGGAAAGATAATGTTCTTACCTAAGGTGAGAAAAATTAATATTGATGGCAGAGAATTTGCACATCAAGCATTAGAAATAGTACAAGGAAAAAAAAACAGTCATCAACCAACTTAATTATTGATAGAAGTTCTCATAAATGGTTTGCACCCAATGAAATGCATAAATCTAATAAAGGAGAAGACAAAAAGGCTAGGTTTTTCGTCTATTAGCAATTAAACGTACCTTTTTCAATTACCTTAATCAAGTTTGGTTTGATTGAAAGAGTACCGAACATAAACTTTTGGATAGAGTTCTCTGTATCTAAACCCTGACATGAAATCACCATCAATAATATTTCCACTGGCAAACAATCTTTCCAAACCAAAGCCGCCCAGGGCGAGCGAGCAATTAATAGTAGAGCATAGTCAAGAAGAAATCCAGCGCCATATATTCTGCCAGCAACAGCTTCTCGGTCAACTACGGTACTCTGATATAAGCAACCCCACCAAAATTTTCCACCACTAGCCGGTCTTTGGCCTCCATGACCGCTATGGACAGAGATCTCGATACGTATAAACCCCATGTTTCTATGCTTTAAATTAACCCTAATTTTGATGGTTTTTGTTTACCTGGAGTAAAGGTTGCCCACAATTCAGTATAATATATGAAAGGCTGTGATTCAATATATTTTCTGATCAATGGTATATATAGCAACGTGAGTCTACTTTGTTTTTTCAACAAGTTACGGTAGAATTTGCCATATATATATATTTAGAACTAATTTGAGTTACTTATTAACCTTTTACCATGATTCCAATAGATTTTTAATATATTTTTATTTTATGGACAAAAGTTTTGCATTTACCTTACATGTATTAAGAACATGGTAAAACATAGTATAAATCCATTGGAAACATTATAAGACATATATACCGGGTTTTTACTAGATTTGTAAAAGACTGAACAAATTTCCGTTGGAAATATAAGATTTCTAATAGTTTTCAACTATGTTTTTAACATATAGGTAGCAAATATTGAATAATTAATTTTTTTTTGAAAAATGTATATTACAATGGATGACGTTTCGAAAATAAAAAAAGAGACGATAAAAAATTTTAGAACGGTATGTAAAAAATAATAAACGGTATATATATATATATATATATATATATATATATATATATATATAATGTTAACAAATCTAGATTTAACAAATGATTGTTTAGTTAAAATTGAATAACTTTAAAATTTAATAAATATGTAAATGGTCGAATTTCGACCCAAATTGACGTGGGGAAAAATAGTCCCAAAAACGATCAAATGCAACATGAACGAAAATACACGATATCAGTTCTTCAAAAAAAAAAAAAAATACACGATATCAGAGATATTTTATTTCGTTGAAACTAAATAACGGTCACATTTTCCCGATTTCAAATACGAAACAGCATAGTCGGTGAAAACTGTGAAGTTTATCCACTAAAAAAATAACCAGAAACAAGCGCGCAACCTCCTTTTTCCTTCTCTTTGCCGGATATTTCTTCCGATTATTCCATTTTAGGATTAATTTCTGCAAGTTCAAATTCTCGAATGAAGAAATCAATTGAGTGTAAATAATGTTTGCAGTTAATTGGAAGCTTCTGGTTTTAGGGTTTCACATTGCTGTGTATGCAATTGGACGTTGTCGCGGAGAATCTTCGACCTGTTTGGCGGTGTACAAAACAGGCGGTGCTCCGGCTGTTTTCCGATCTCCCAAATGTCCTCTCTGGAAGCTTCCTGATATTCGATCGGGCACCTCGACAAATGCTGCCGGCGGCAGCCTTTGCCAATCTGCCCTGCTTCAAGGTCGAAGAAAGTTTCAGGAGGATCGCACCTTCTGCGCTCTCGATATTCTAATTCCTTTCCCTGGTATGCCTGTCTTTGAATCTCCAGTATTTAGTTTGCACAAATATTTTGACTAACTTTTTCACATGACAGTTCATTCTTATGTGGTCCTAAGATTTTCGAAGCAGTTGCAATAAGACGCCGAATGGATTGTTTTAGCAATATTCCTTGATACACTCATATACTTTTGAGTGACGTTCTCGTTCAACTCCTATATGTTCCTTTGAGTATTTTTGTAAAGACTATTTCAGACATCCATTCAATAATCCCAGGTAGTAGTAATGATAGGATGAACGGTTGTTGGGCTATTCACGTTGATTCTGTTGCGGGATTGCTGCCAGTTTGTCAATTAACCATAGAAATGTTTTATCATGGTCTAAAAAATTTCTAAATGAAGTTCCTGTGTTGAAAGTGATACCGATCAAACTACAGTTAAAAATTTCCAATAATTCAAATGGGAGTACGCAGACTAGGATGGCAATAGTATTCAAATTACGGGCACGTCAGTTACTCATGTCAAAATTCAGATTAAACATGCAAATTATTTATGCCCATCGAGCCTCATTTCCATCAAGTTTTTTTGAAATGTTGATATCTATTGATCCGGCACAAGCATTTTGAGAAATGGGCTTATGTGGCTTTATATTTGTTGCTACAGTCATCCTAATCATCATTAGAGCACTAAAGTTACCTATGTGATTTATTGGAACAAAAATAAAACTTAGTTTTGATTGTCGAAACAATTTAAAGTTTTGTTACCACTGTGAAATATGGTCAATAGTTGAGGAACCATTGGGGAATTTAACCCTTGTGTTTCCCAAACAAGTTGATATATAATGTGGATGCAGTCTTTCTAGGAATCAGTTGCAGTGTTGAAGAGAAGATGATATTATAATTGTACAATATTTCCTTTGGAACATAGAAAAGTTTTATGGAAGCATTTTTCCATCTACTAGGAATGTTTTTCTTACATATAACCTTTAAAGCAGGCAAAACTGGGCTTAGGGAGATTATGGTTGGAATCGTGGCAGTTTTTGATGGTCATAACGGTGCTGAGGCTAGCGAGATGGCTTCAAAATTACTTCTGGAGTACTTTGCTCTGCATACATATTTTCTTTTGGATGCAACATATTCCTTAGTGTTGAAGGAATCCACTGGAAGGTTGCCTAGCAAAGGAAAAGATGCTGTATTTCAGCTGTTAAATTGGGACAAAGAACTTGGTCAGCATGAGCTGAACTTTGATAGGTGAATCAAGAAGTGCATCTTTCATTTGGTTCACGAATATTAACATTTTAAATGCAGGATGAATTTGTTTTTTCAAAGCTGCAACCCTCTCCTTTATTATTATAGCACTCAATGTTGGTCTGTGTTTAATGTATTTCTCTTCCGTTCCTATACCGATAAATGACCATAAATTGATATAAAAAAACCAAAATTCCATACTTCTGCTAATAAAACTTAAAATAGCTAGAAAAGGCACTTGTTAAATGTGTGCAATCTTCTGTACCTTATACCATTACTTGAAATTTATTTTATCATGAATATCCTTTACTCTTTTTCTAAAATGATAGAGCTCTTACAGGTCTAACTTTTTTGTGCTGGAAAATTTTGATGATTCCTTTCATCTAAGAGTCCTGAAGGAAGCACTAGTGAGGGCAATCCATGATATTGATGCAACATTTTCCAAGGCAAGTTTATTTTGGACTTTGTTGTTTTATTTCCATACACCTTAGTCATCATTGGCAGATTACTCTCTTTTGTAATATCGTTAATATGTATATTGATTATGAAGGAAGCATCTCGAAAAGGTCTTAACTCAGGTTCTACAGCCACCGTTGTGCTTATAGCAGATGGTCACATATTAGTTGCCAATGTTGGAGATTCAAAAGCTCTTTTGTGCTCTGAAAAGTTTCAGTCACCTGCTGAGGCAAAAGGTCAGAAGAATACCAGTCTCGTATGTATATCATTTAGAGTTTAGATACATGTTATATGTATGTATATGTATATATGTATGTGTGTGTATATATATATATATATCTGCTTCAGTTTTATCTATGATATACTTTGCAGTTTCTGGAAAAAGAATTGAGTAATCATTGTCTTTAATTGGAGGAGACTATGGCAAATATTGATGTATTGGCCTTTGATTTACAGCCACTTTATTAAGGTTATACAGAGAACGAAGGCGAAATGGAGCTGTTTCACCGACAAGACATCATGACAACACTAAATTGATTACAGCTAATAGACTGGCACATTATGTTGTTGAGGAATTAACTAGCGATCATCATCCAGATAGAGACGATGAAAAGCTCCGGGTGGAGGCTTCTGGCGGGTATGTTCATGAGTGGGGTGGCGTGGCTAGAGTAAATGGCCAGTTGGCTGTTTCCCGAGCTATCGGTGATGTTCAATATAAAAGGTGCTGAATTGTTTGAGAATCGCTTGTTGTATATCTTCATGCTTCAAGTGGTCTTTGTGCCATCCATTTGTGACATGCTGAATCATATTCTTGCCCCTTTCTAGTCCAATAGCCCCAATGAATTCTGTTTACCTGGTATACAAAATATTTATCTTTTTCTCACTTAATGTGTTTAAGCATTTTCAGTTATGGAGTTATATCTGCACCCGAAGTGACAGATTGGCAACCTCTTTCCGAAAATGATACATATCTGGTGGTTGCTTCTGATGGCGTGTTTGAAAAGTTGAGCTTACAGGATGTTTGTGATTTACTTTGGGAAGTAAAAGGTCATGGAACTGAGAGATCGAAACTGTCTTCTTCATGTTCACATTCATTAGCTGAATGCTTAGTGAACATTGCCTTCGAAAGAGGCAGCATGGACAATGTGGCAACTGTTATTGTTCCATTAGGCTCCCTTGGTTTCCCCCAAAGATCAGTGAGGGAAAAGTGTGTTGGAGAGGAAGACATGCATTGCTCATCAATAGGAATGAAGAAGCCCCCTCTTGGACGTTTAGGTAATATTTTCTGCTCCTTAACGTTTGGAACATTTGCTTTACTGAGTATGGGCTAATAGTCTTTGTTATTTTTGACTGGTGTGTCATATATATGACTTTATTTTTTCCCCAATTCTAGTTTAGTGCCATTTTTGGAATAAATTCAGATGGTGTCACTATCGCTACCACCATCTCTGTTCTTCTATTTTAGCAGACTTGATGATATTGAGTTGGTCTTCAGCTTAAAATTATCCTTGAAACTGATGTTGTATTATCGCATGATACTGTGGTTGCAAAGAAGTAAGACTGTGGAAGAGTCCTATTGATAATCCAACTTGCATGTATACAAACTTTCCGCTTTACATTTTCATACCATTATAGGGGAATTGGCCACTATATGTGAGAAGTTGGTGAGAGGTGTTTAGTGTTTGATATTGTGTTGCAGGATAGTGGATGGGTCAATTGGTTATTTGGGAAGTCATAAACTTCCAGTTTTAGGATGGTTAAGGTACACTGGGTTATATAAGCAATACGATTTGGAAAGTAAGCAATTTTTCTTGGATTTTTTTTCCTCTGTATGAGATCGTTGGAGGTATGCATATTTTGATGATGAATGATTGATGGGCTAGCAAAAGCTGATGTCATGCATATGACCGCTTAAATTTCAGATAATAGATTCTTTTTTATCATTTTCATCATAATCATTTATATCCAAGTTTTTTTTATACATAAGGCTTCTACTATTTGGCTCGAAAAGAATCAAAATTGCTTCATTTCAAATTTTATTATTGTTTTCATCATGTTGTAGCATCTTGTCTTGCAAGAACAGAAGTCTGATGTCCCGTGCAAACTATTTTACCAATCTGTTTGGATGGCACTAACTGCTGACGTATGTAGGTTTTGTTGCAGCATTGTTGTGCTTCTTCTATAAATATAATGAGAATGTAGTCCTATATGATGGCATCATGACAGTATAGGATATGCATGCCATACTGGGATTGTAAGATGCAAATATGACTCTTGTCTTGCTGCTACATACATACTGAGGTTTGATCATGCTGTTCTATTTGATAACAGTCTAGGATATGCATGTCATGTTGGGAAATGAAGATGCCAATATTATTCTTATTGCTGCTTTGTACACACAGATTATGCTGTCCTATATGATTTCAGTATGGGATATGCAGTGTCATGCTGAGAGTGTAAGATGTTGAATGAGTAGTGCAGTGTTCCATAATGACATTTTACTTCCACTAGCATGTTTGTAGTTTTTCTTCTTCACTCCATGGATGCTGATTGCTATTTGAAAAAGCTCAGTTTATTTTCACTGTGGCAGATAAGGACATCACTTCTGAGTTCCTAAAATTGAAGCATGGACATCCGCTTATTTCCAAGTTTGATAGGTTACTGGTAAGGCAGTGAAAGAGTATGCTACTAATCTTTTCTATTGTATTTGTTCTTTCCCTGTAAGGCAGCTTGACATTCTAGTTTCTTACTAGGGAACTGCCTCCTTTGCATATAGGAAAAAGGCACTAGTCTTTCTAACATGCTAACAAATATATTGATGATCAGATAAGCTGCGATGTAAGTGGTTTGCATTTATAAAACCTCAAAATAATCATGATATAGCTTTTTTTCAACTGTGTCAAGGAATTTTCAGTGCGCTGGAAATACATATTATGCAAAAAAGTGCAAGTTCAAAAGAGGCTAAGATCTAAACTGTATTCACGGAAAAAGGATCGAACTAGAAAGGACCCCCTTAAATATAAACCAAATTAAATGGTTTTCTTGTTTCTTTTTCTTTGTCTAGGTTGAAGGAAAACGTGGGAACTTTGGATGTTATTACTTGTCTGAGAATTTAAATGATGCAAATACCATGCAAGATCAAACTAATGATTCAGAAATTTATATATATGGATTAACTCAGGCCCTGCCAGAGGCATTCAGCCAGTATGGTAAGTGAAGTTACTTTACTGTACATTTGCCTTTCTGTAGAAGTTAAGACTCAGGTTTATTGTGAGTTCTCCATCTCTTATGGTCTTGTTGTGTTTTGATATGATTTATGTCATCTCCAACATCCCTGAGAAATTCAGTTTAACTAAATGCCATTGTTTTTCTCTCCTACAACAGCATTATTATACTCATTCTGTACGATACAAGGTACAGGATGTTGTTTAAAAAACTTTTAGATTTAATTATATTAACATTTAATTCTATTTCAGATGGACCTTTAAATTTGTACAATGACCTGAGTTTGTGCCTGCATTTTGGGACGACTGTTGGTGGAGCTAAAGGTCAATGCCCTAATCCTGATGGCTTTGCTAATTTCCTTGGCTTACTTGAATCAATTCCTTTCCACGATGATGGTTCAAATTATGGATCAAATGAATATGCAACACCTGATCTAAGGTTTTCACCTTTCCCTCTTCAAAATTTTCCTGATATTTTGATTTTAGCTAATTGAACAAAATATAAATTTCAAATGTCTGCGGGCTTTTCTAGTTGCAATGCTCTAGATAATTATTTGCTTAATATATACAGAAGGATCCTGATTCGGATTTGAGCAATGCAAGATTAGTGAAAGCATGCTTCACTACGATTTTAGAGAAAATTAGGAGTTGTTTTTTCTTATAAGGGTGGAGTGGACTTACTTTTATTATCATAGGCTAAGCAATTGTTCTATGCTGCATGTCATGATTGCCACACTACCCTGCATTGATAGAGCACCATCTTCAGTAATGCTTGTAATTATTGCTAGCCAAATGATTGCAATTTTCTGGATTCATATTTTTCTCCAAACTTCTTAATTTCGTGTTCTTATTCAAATATCAATGTTGCATATTATTTGTATCCAAGCTCTGAAATTGGTTACGATTTTCACAGCTTTTTCTTCTTTCTAGTATTTGATTGCATTTTTCTTCCCATACTTTCTTTTTCTCATACTGAGTAGTTGTGATGGTTAGAATTATTAGTCAATGCTATTTGTGCTCAAAATGAAAGGTTTATGCATAAAATCGCATTTGGCTATTTGGTTTTGTTAGGTGTTGTTACTTTCTTGAACTGGCTTTTAACTTTCAAGTATTGTAAATTCTATTTAAGACTTATTTCCTTTGGAGGCCAGATCGGTAAAACACTTGTACTTTCTCACCATTAGGTATGTACTGAAGAAGAGGTTTGGTCGAGGATCATATGGTGAAGTGTGGTTAGGTTTTCATTGGAATTGCCATCAAGACAGCAATGATTCAAGTTGGACTGGAAAATATGAAAATGTCTCGTTTGAAAAATGTTCTGATGAAAATAGAAGAAAATCAGCTCATAGTACTGCTCATAATTGTAGTGCTGGTTCAAATGACGACTTGTTTGTTCTAAAGCGTATCATGGTAAATATTTCCATTGAATATTATGTTTCCTTAATATTTCTATAGGCACAATTTAAAAAAAAAAAAACAATACTAAGGCAAACAAATGGTCTGTTTACTATATTTTTTAAGCCTCGTATTATTGTGGCACTAAAACTTGTAATGTTCGGTAAGAATTATGGTTTGTACCTTATTCAACCACTGCTAAATACAACTTGTAATTCAACTTCTTCTTAGTTCTTCAGACCTTAGGTGTCAGAGTTGTGATTCTGAAGTGAAAGCTTTGAAAATTGTTGACAGGTGGAGAGAGGACCTGCTATTTACTTGAGTGGGCTGCGAGAGAAATATTTTGGTGAAATTTTCTTGAATGCGTCCAGGTGTCTCCGAGTTTTATTAGCTGGTGGAAACACAAACACGCCATTCGACGAAGAATGGCGATCAGATTTTGATGAATTAACAGAAACCGATGATTTAGAATATGAATTAGGTAACAGTAGGGATTTTGTTAGTATGCTTCCCCGCAGATTTAGAATACAAAAATCATCTCTGGAAGAAGGTTTGAACCATATAGCAAGATATGTAGAGTCTTTTGAATCACAATCAAATGAAATATGGCTTGTATTTCATCACGAAGGCTTGTCTTTGTCAAAGCTCATGTACACTGTTGATTCCTCTCAAGAAAAGATTGAAGAACTAAAACATGTTCAAGTATTGCATCCTTCCCAATGGTGGCATTGGTTAAAGACCACCGAAGCAGGACATGAAGAAATGCGAAACCTTATTTGGCAATTGGTGAGTTTGCTAATAAATCCTATACTTTTTATAAGTTTCTGAAGTTTCTGGTAATTGAAGCCTTCCACATCATGCTTATTTTTTATGGTGTTTGTTTGAGTCATACTACAAGCATGCTTTGATTATGTACTCTACTTTTGTTCTTAGACAATGGACTATCTTCGAGATTAAAATGATGATTCCTCTTTTTGCTGAAAAGTCCACTTCTAGGATAACGAGCAATATTCTTCTGAAAGTTGCATAATTTTTCTGTGGAGTGTGAGCAATATTCTTCTGAAAGTTGCATAATTTTTCTGTTGATTCATATGTCATTACTGACATTTTGTTTATTGACAGTGTTTCAGACTTATATTTATTAATAATAACATGTCTGTTTGATGAAAGCTTTTCTGTACATGCACAGATGCACCTATATATTCCCTTAAATTTTCAACTCCTTTCTGTAAACTTCGGATAAAAATTTTTTTGTTGCGTGTGCAGCTGATAGCACTGAAGTCCTGTCATGATCGCAACATCACCCACCGAGATATCAAACCTGGTAAGAGCAAGATCGTAAAGTTCTTTTTGCTGGAATGTATTTCAATAGTAATATAACACTCTGAAACATATACATCATCTTATAAGTTTGAGCATTGAATTGCATATTGAGGAAATTTGTTACATGCAAATGCACAAAATTTCAAGACCTAATATCATGTTGATAGAACTGAGCTAGCCTGGTTGATCCGTACTCTTGATCATAGTAGTCAAAGGCGCGCCTCTAGGCTTTCGGGTGAGCCCTTGCGCCTTTAGGGGTTTTAGGCTAAACTTTGCGCCTTTAGCGCCCCAAGACGCGCCTAGGCGGCAAAAAGGCTCAAGGCGCGGCCTTGCGCCTTGAGTGCGCCTCAGCGCCTTGACTACTATGCTCTTGATTATGATTGTCTGCCATCTGTATAATAAGTTCATAAATATCTAATCATGTGACATAATGACTATTTTATGAAACTAAGAGACATCAATCTTCTGTTCTTCCTTGCTGAATTTGCACAGAGGTCAGCCCATTTAGATCCAGACAAAGAAATGAAAAAGCAGAAAAAAAAGGTTCTTTTATTGTTCTCCACCACAAGACAAGACAACTTTAATTAAAGAGCCCATAAGATAATTAAAGACTTCAACAGAAACTATAAAAAAGTGAAATTACAAGAGCCCAACTGTGTTTCAAGTTTTGTTTTATTTCGACTATCTGTTATTTTGGTTTATGGCTACGTCTCCTATTAGGAATTGTACCATTTACCCCCCAAATATTTCGTCAATTTAAATTCACTTTCAGAATCAAATGATGAGAATGCTTCAGAATGACTATGCTTCTACTCAAGCAATTTCTTCTTTTGAATTGTAGAAAACATGGTTATTTGCTTTGAAGATCAGGATTCTGGAAAATGCTTGAAAGGAGTTCCTAGTGGAGACAAAAAGTATACCACCAAAATGTATGATGAATTATCTTACTCTAATTCTAGTAATTTGCAATTGTTTGCAAGTTTTTAGCTATATAGAAGTCTCCGGGAATCGATTACTCAATGATATATTTGTTGAGAGAATATGTGAGTTTTTGCTTTCTTATGTTGTGTTTTGCAAACTGTTTGTTGATACCCATTATTTGTTGTGCAGGCGCATTATTGATTTTGGCAGTGGGATTGATGAGTTCACATTGAAACATTTGTATGGGTCAGCAGGGCCTTCTAGGTATAACATCTCTCTTCTTTACCCTTGCATACTTCTTTGCTCCTTTGTTTTGGTATCTCATCAAATTTCTGGAATTAGGGCTGAACAAACTTACGAGTATGCTCCTCCTGAAGCGTTACTTAATGGCAGCTGGTATCAAGGGTCACCAGGCTCAAATTTGAAGTAAGCATTGTTGTAGTTTTTTCTGTTATTTGTGAAAAATAAAATTATTTGTTCCTCCAAAACTCTGCTGCCATTTGTTATACTTAGATTTTGATATTCTTTTCTGTTTGACTAAACTATTATCACTTTTCTTTTGACAGGTATGATATGTGGAGTGTTGGTGTTGTCATTCTAGAACTAGTTTTGGGATCACCAAATGTTTTTCAAGTAGGATCTTTCACAAGAGCCCTTCTAGATCCACATATTGAGGGTTGGAATGAAGACCTCAAGGAGCTTGCATACAAGTGAGTGATGTTTATTTTTATTCATTGAATTTTGAGTTTTCATTGTTTATCAGTTGGTTTATGATATTCTTTGTTTTTAGTAGTGTATATATGTATGGACATTCATGGGTGGGTTTGAAAACTTGTGGAGGTATCCAAGTAATTAGAGGTTTATGGGAATTAAGCTCTGGTGTGTTTAATTTTCACAACTGTGTTAAGGTGGTAGGCGTGATACTGAACAGGTTTCAATGGACCTAGTGAAGGATGGAGAGATGGGGTTATTTGAACCAACCTAGGATTGTGGAAAAAGCTCGAATCTGGTCTTCAGACCTTTCTTTCTTATGGAATCATGAATTTTTCATAAGAAACTATATTCAATTTTTCTCGCTTACCTGATATTTTGACTGGTACATGCCACAAACAGATATGAGGAATTCTTAATTTTGCACGTTACTTTCTTATAGAACCGTCCGTTCAATATGAAACTAAAGTCAATTTCTGCTTCTTGTGTACCTTGTGGCATCTTTTAACATTTACTTTAGGAGTTCTTACCTTTGTTGCTACGAAGACCAAATAGATAGATTGAGTTTGTTTTAGTAGTAGCTGTAAGCTACTAGCCCTAGGCCCCTAGCTGATGAACTGAATTTGTATTTTTGGTCTTGGCCTTTTTCATCCCTTTCAAATTCAGAATACAAATTGAGGGGTGTGCATCTGTGTCAGTATGTGAGTTTGTGTGAGGGAGAGATGCATGAGAGCTAAGAAGATGGGTTTTTGTGATCCCCTCATCCACTAGCTGCAACTCCATGACATTCATGAGAATGACAACAAGAGCACCCAAGTGGATACTTGTATAATTTTATGAACCCGAAATCATAGAGATATAAAATTATAGCATTGATGGTTCTCAATCAAACTCAAATTGTGATCAAAGTAAAATACAGATGACTAAAACAGCAAAATTAATCTCAAGATAATGGGTCAGGCTGTATTTACGCATTAAACTCTTACACAAATTGCACACTATTGTCTTACAATGTTGGATTACAATCAATCTAACCGTGGATTTATCCTCAATCGAAACTATCTCTCTGTTCATCTCTGCCTTTTCAGAATCTCTGATCAATTTACAGCAGAACTCTTCGATGAAAAATAAAACCGACTTTGAACTCATATTATCTTCCCTCCATTATGTAATTTCCAATCAAAACAATACATATTTGCCCACTTCCTTGTCGTTCATGTTTGTCTCTTTCCACATTTTCTTCTCTTTTGCGTTTGTTTAGTATTATGAACTACCCAGAAGATTCACACAATATTTTCAGCTCTATCAGTTGAAGGAGTTTTCGGTTATGCAGATACCGTTGCTTGGAGAAACCAACTGCAGAAATAGGTTAGGTTCTGAGAAAGAGACTGACCGTCGTACTGATGTCATCGTTCTTACCATTCTCATTTCTCATTTTCAAAATTTCTCGTCCAATTACCGGTTGTAATTGAACAGCCACTAACTCAACAACCTAGAATTGGATCAGGTATTCTAAAATGGCTAGATAAATCATGGAAGCAAAGAACATGACATCAAAACAAAGAAAACGATGACAAAGGATGTCTCGATGTGAAGAGAACAGTGAAAATAAAAGGAAAGAACGAGAGGAAATAGGAGTTCAGGTCGAGGTTATCAGTGTTAGAAGAGAAATTACAAAGCATAATAAAATTCTCTTATTGTATTAATTGATACTCGCAAGCCTATTTTTGTACAAAACTAAGACTTCAATCAACCCGATTAGTCTACCTTAATCTATCAATCCAAACATTTTGTCAACTTCACTATTAACCTCATCATCCATTCTATTTTTTTTATGTGATGACAAGTGTAGAAATTCGAAGAGTGGAAGAATTCCATATTTTCTCTTATTTAAGAATGAATAAACGATACATATATATACAGATATACAGTAAAGGAAACCCATACAATAATAGACTGTTCCAACTATTACAACCTGTACCTACACTTATTGAGCTGATCTGTTTGTCAACAACCTACAGTCATTGAGGCTGATCTGTAAGTCTAACACTCCCCCTAAAGTTGGTGCAAAGATGTTGCACATGCCCAACTCGGAAACTAATGTATGAAAAGTACACTTGTCAAGGCCTTTTGTGAGGACATAGACTAACTGTTCTTTGGAAGAAACATAGCATAGATCAAGGTTACTATCTTCCAATTTTTCTTTGATAAAATGCCGATCAATTTCAACTTGTTTTGTTCGATCATGCTGAATTGGGTTATGAGCATTACTGATAGCAGCTTTATTGTCACAGTATAAGGTTAATTTTCCTTTCTCTAGTCAAGTTTAGATCTTTAAGCAGTTTCTTTAACCAGAGAACCTCGCAAATGCCTTCCATGGCTCTGTATTCTGCTTCCCCACTTGATCTAGCAATGATACTTTGTTTCTTGCTCTGACGAGATTTCCTCCTACTAGGGTGCAATAACTGGAAGTAGATCTTCTATCATCAAGTGATCCTGCCCAATCAGCATCTGTAAATGTTTCAATTCGAAGATGACCATGATTCGATAAAAGGAGACCTTTTCCAGGTGCAGATTTTAAGTATCTCAGGATACGAAAGACAGCTTGCATGTGAGGATCTCATGGGTCATGCATAAATTTACTCACTAAGCTAACTGCATAGGCTATATCTGGTCTTGTGTGTGAAAGATAATATGAGTTTACCCACGAGCTTCTGATATCTCTCCTTGTCCACTGATTTTACGATCCCAGATTGAAGCTTTTGATTGCTTTCAATAAGTGAATCTATTGGTTTGCATCCTAACATCCCAGTTTCTGTCAACAAGTTTAGGACATATTTTCTCTAAGAAATATAGATCCCTCTACTAGACCGAGCAACCTCAATTCCCAGAAAATACCGGAGTTTTCCCAAGGACTTAATTTCAAATTCACGTGCCAACAGCTTTTCCAGTCGATCCAACTCCTCATTGTCATCTCCATTCATAACTATATCATCAAAATACACCGAGTAAAGTGACCTTACCCTGTTGATGTTTTGTGAAAAGAGTATGATCTGCTCGGCTCTGCTTGTAACCGAAAGAGATCATGGCCTTGCTAAATCTGTCAAACCATGTTCTGGGAGACTGCTTTAAGCCGTATAAGGCTTTCTTCAATTTACAAACTTTCCCTTGACTCGGGCTGTTTCCAAACCCAGGAGGAATATCCATGTAAACTTCTTCCTCTATGTCTCCATGAAGGAATGCATTTTGGACATCGAATTGATGTAAATCCCAGTCAAGATTAGTAGCACATGATAGAAGAACTCTGATGGTGTTCATCTTTGCTACGAGAGCAAATGTTTCTTGATAGTCAACTCCATAGGTCCGAGTAAACCCTTTTGCAACCAACCGAGCCTTGTATCTTTCTACCGATCCATCAGCTTTGTGTTTGACGGTGAACACCCATTTGCAACCCACCATCTTCTTGTTTGTGGGGGGAACAACAAGTTCCCAAGTCTCATTCTTGGATAACACTCTCATTTCTTCAAGCATAGCATGCTTCCACTTCGGGTCTCCAATGGCTTCTCTCCAATCCTGTGGAATAGACACAGACAAAAGGGACAAAGCAAAGGCTCTATAGAAGGGAGATAATGAGTAATGAGAAACAAAGTTAGGTAGAGGATATACCGGATAGATTCCTATGAGTGAAGACGTGATGTTAATTGATGTTGAAAATGATAAGGAGACAGAGTGAAGATGTGATGTTAATTGATGTTGAAAAGGATAAGGAGACAGAAAGGTAGGATAAGGAGACAGAAAGGCAGGATAAGGAGACAAATTTAGGTAGAGGATATAGCGGACGATTAATACAAGATCTGACTCCTTTCCTTTGGGCAACCGGTAAATCAACATTATTTTGAGGATTAGATGACTCACTTGGAGTGGAAAGAGAAGAAGAATCGTCAGTAGCAGATTGCATAATGGTGTCTTCTATTCTTTGCCTTCTCGAATATCTCAACAAGTTGGGTCTATCTAATCTCCCAATTTCCTCCCCTTACCTTTCTGTCTCCTTATCTTGCCTTTCTGTCTCTTTATCCTTTTCAACATCAATTAACATCACATATTCACTCATAGGAATCTCCCTCTGACCCTGAATATGTGATGGTGATTCGACGAAATATGATTCGGTTTCTCGAAATGTAACATCCATAATTACAAAGTATCTCCATGTGGGGGGATGGTAACATTTGTATCCTTTCTGAGTTGGAGAATGGTCAAGGAAAATACACTTAAGGGCCCGAGGGTCAAGTTTGTCACTAATTCGTGATTGAATGAAACACACACACCCAAACACTCCAGAAGGAACAATATATGTGTTTTTTCCTTTTAGCATTTCTAAGGGACTCTTGAAATCGAGGGCTTTTAGTGGCATTCTATTAATCAGGTAAGCAGCCGCGAAAATAGCATCTCCCCAAAAAGTTTTAGGCAGACTCATAGTAAACTGAGGGATCTAGCAACTTCTAATAGGTGCCTATTTTTCCGTTCGGCTACTCCATTTTGAGCACTAGTATAAGGACAACTAGTTTGGTGAATGATCCATGTGACTCTAACTAAGCACCAAAAACTCGATCCATATATTCAGTGCCATTATCAGTGCGTAAAATTTTTATTTTGGTATCAAACTGTGTGCAAATTATCTTGTAAAGCGATTGAAAACAAGAGAAATTTTCACTTTTGGCTTTTAACAAGTATAAACATGTCATCCTAGTACAGCAATCAATAAATGTAACAAACCAACGATTGCCAATTAAAGAGACTTTGAGTTGGACCCGTACATCAAAATGAATAATGGTAAAAGGATTAGTACTTCTATTATTGCTTAATGGATAAGAGTTCCTTGTGTGCTTGGCATACTCACAAGCATCACAAAACAATGATTCAAAATTTATTTTGGAAAATAAACTAGAAGATAATCTCTTTAAAGCAAAAAGTGATGGATGACCTAAACGTCGATGCCACTGCAAAATCTCCTAGTTAATAACCTTATTCTCTCCAAAATATGCTTGATTTCCAAAATCCCAACTACCATCAACCATATATAAGCCATCATGCAATCTACCATTCCCAATCTTCTTCCCGAAGGTCCTGGAAAACACAATGACCAGGGAAAAATTCAATTTTACAATTTAAGGCTTTTGTAATAGAACTGACAGATAAAAGATTAATGGGAAATTTTGGCACGTGGAGAACAGATGATAATTGAATATTAGGTGTACAAACAAGAGAACCTGTTCCGGAAATTGGAGATAAGGAACCATAAGCTATTCTAACATTATTTCCTTTAGAACAAGGAGTATAATTTTGGAAGTTTTATACAGACCTTGTCATGTGTCTATTCGCACCAGAATCAATTATCCAAGAATTAAGATTAGTATGAAAGACGATACCTGATTGCACAAAATTCGAACTAGCCATAGCAGAGGCAGAGGAGTCCATTTTGATCAAGAGGTCACAAAGGTGTTGCACTTCATCGGAAGTTAGAGTGATACTAGGTGATGAAGTCTCCTCATGGTCCACCATGTAAGCTTGGGGCCTCAAGAAGCCTCCTCTTCTCCTCCACGACCCTTGGTCGGTTCAGGATGTAGCTTGAAGCAAGTCTCCCTTGTGTGCCTGGACTTTCCACAATAGCCATATTGTAGGTCATCCTTGTTGATACTATCTGCCTTTGGTTGCTCTCATGAGACAGAGAAACCAGATTTCCCCATTACTGGGGTATGAAACATTAAACTTCTTCGGCTTTCTTCTTGCTGAACATAAGAGTAAGAGTTCTCTCTCAAGAGAGGGGAACGAACTTTTACCTAGTATTTGGACTCGAATCTGATCATATTCTGGGTTGAGGCCAGCAAGAAAGTCATATACTCGTTCCTTTTCAAGAAATTGTTGAATGACTTCGGCATCAGCATAACACTTTGCTTGAATTTTGATAGTAAATAGTATTCAGTAATTGAACGATCATCCTGCTTGGTATTGTGGATTCTATTCCGAATTTCAAAGAGTTGAGGATCATTTCCTTTTATAGAATGTGTTTTTCGCAACCTTCCAAATTTTCTTAGTAGTATCAAACAATAAATATTGTTTGGCGATTTTGGTGTGCATCGTGTTTAAAAGCCATGTCATAACCAGGGAATTTTCTGAGTCCCATTGAGGGTATGAAGCATCAGTTTCAATAGATGCTTTTTATCGCCAATTAAATACCCTAACATTCTTCTCGACTTAACGAATAATAGACAAGCAGGAGACCAAGCAAGATAGGTTCCACTTCCATCTAATTTAATTGAACTAATATGAGATGCAGTGATGTTATCATCCATTTTTGAGTCTCCCATAAATAAAATTCCAACCAAAAAACAAAGGGACAGCAGAACAATAATAAAACACGCTACTGTTGTCAAAAACGATTTCGTACCAGACGCCGTAAATACCGAACCACCGATACAAACTCGCCGGAAATGGGAAAACGAAGTCGATGGTAAAAAAGCTCACCGGAAATGGACCAGAAACGCGCCCCCATGTGCCGCCGTCAGTTTCTGCCGGAAATACACGCGTCGGCACGTGAACAGTAACCGCCGATCGGAAAGTCGCCGGATTCGGGAGAGGCACCAGAAATAGGGTATTGCGTCATTATGGGTGGGTGGTGAGACAAAATAACAGCTTTAGGGTGGATTGAAATGGATCCCTAAAGCTGTGAAAAAAAAGTTAACGCTGTAGAGGGAATACTCAACCTCAACAAGCAGCGATGGCTACTAATACCATGAAGATTTTCATTGATCTTATTTGAATGTGTACATTACATATGTATATATACACTAATACAGGAGTTTCAACCTAATGTAAACCCATACCTACAGCTAACAACCCATACCTACAGCTAACCCATAATTAGCTAATCTGTATACAGCTATACAGCCCATACTAGCTAATCTGTCAACAAAATCAATTAGTGGAAAGAAACACATTATGCTGAGCAAATAAAGGTAGACGATCCAATTCTCATATTAATGATTTACATGCAAATTGAATTCTAAGTCATGTAATTTCAAGAACTTGATGATCGTCAGGAAAAGAAAAAAAGTTTTACGGCACATATCTCATTTGAGTATTACCTGTGACTGGCTACATAAATTGAATATGGAAGTGAATAACAAGCAACTACTACAGCTTCAAATATTGCAAAGCCAAGAGAAGTCCACCATCTGAAATCGGTAAGAAAAAAATATATTTATTGAAAGCCATATTTATAATACCCAATGTCAATGATAAAAAGTTAGGAAAAAAGAGACCAAGCAATTAGACATAAGAAAATCTGTATACTACTTATTAATCTCAATCTTGACTATTTAACATTTCCATAAGAAAAAAACACCAACAATTTTTATGTAGTTCACCATGTATAATATATTTAGAAATCTACATACATGGCTACCTCTACCGTGCGAAATTACATTTGCAATATTGATGAAATAGAGGCTCTAAAAGAGAAACACATGCAACAACCAACTGCATGCAGGAGAAGAACTAAATTAAGCTTTAAATAAAGAAATAAAACTATGGATCAAAAAAGTGTGAGGTTGAGTTCAAATCGCACAATCAACAAATTTGGGGAAAAATGCCAATATTACTCAAAAAAATTAAGCTTAAAGCCAATATTGCTGCAGCCCTAGTAAACATATTAAAGCCACACTGTAATTTATGAACGACACATCAGTGTGAAAAAGAAAATGTAATGAAGACCAAGTTAAGACATTCACATAGTTTCATTTCATAGATTAAAGTCTTGAAACAGAAGTTTCAGCCACAACAAGGCCTATGTGCAGGCAACAAAATAAATAAATAAGTAGAGAGCAATTGCATGATAGAAAGGTTCCAAAAACTAGCCTGTGTATCACGAATACCAGGACCAGCAGTTAAGAGAACCACGAAATGAAAGC
>CAOJBI010023569.1:0-20621 GCA_948277035.1 Euphorbia corollata
TTTATCGAAACTGAATAGGATGCTTGTTCACATAAGCATTGAACTAGTTTTCTTGCTTTGCTGGCCATTGTTCAGATAATATCTGTCTAATTGTACTTTCGACATTTTACATGTTGTCTTGTTGATGAATGTCTATTCCTCACCATTACAGTTCAGGACATCGTGGAGAAATTTTTGCAACATCAGCTCGAGGTTTAATATATTTCGGATGCTTCTTTTGGGATCAGGGATATGGAAGGATGAAGCCACAGTGAAATCAATGAGCATATTTGGAGATCACAGGTTACGACCTTGTAATTAAGATGGAATATTACTATCAGTTGAACTTATCAAAGACATATTGTAATTTTGAAGACATATTGTAATTTTGTTTTATAATTAATGATATTTTTATAATTTGATGCGTATGGTTGTGTTTCGATGAAGGAAAAATATATTTTTTAGCAAATTTTGTTTGAAATGTCAACTATAATATGGGGAAGCTTCTGGTTTAATAAAATTTGCAGTTTGTGACGGAAAAATCGTCACAAAGGATGTCAGAAATTTCTGACAGTAGAAATGTCACAAAAAAAATGTCAGCATCTTGTGATAGAAAAGATGTCATAAAATCCGTCAGAAATTACTGACAGTTTAGAGATGTCAGAAAAAGTATCAGCAATTCCGTCACTAACACTGTCAGTAAATCAGTGACAAGCGAATTTCTGACGGTTGCCTTCCTGTCACTAAAACTGTCACAAAAAATTTTACTGACGGATTTTGCAATTTTACTGACGGATATTTCTGTCAGAAAAACGGTTTTTTCTTGTAGTGATAACACACAGATTTTACGTGGAAACCCCAAACAAATCAGGGAAAAATCACAGATAGGGACAGAAGAATTCCACTATGAGTATAAAATAGGAGTTACAACCACTCTCTATTTATAAGGAGAAACAACTCTCTTTTTAATCATTCTCTCTTACAATAGGAGTAACCGAACAACAAAATAAAAAACTCTCTATTTTATCTCTAGCTCACACTCTCTACAAAACTCCAATACTCTCACAAACATACTCTCATAACTCGCAGTGCCCTACCCATTTGGGCCTTGCGTTAACCTTGTGTGATATCACATTTTGAGACTTTCAATCGGAGGCACTCAACTGCCTCTCAATTGCCTCTCTGTCTCTACATCTCAAATAAGGAAAGAAGCTCCTATTTATAGGAACAAAAATGAAATGTGAATGACCATTATATGCACAGTAAATGTTACTGTGCATAATTGACTGCCGACCACACGTTTTTCATTTCTTTCTTTCTTCCTTCTTTTTCTATTCATTTTATTAATTAAAATTTGACCAACAATTCCCACTTGAAGATTTGATTGAGATGGTTAATCATATCTTCACACTATTCTTTCCTCCTTGCTCATACCGTTGTAATTTTTTTAAAAAAACTTACACAGCATTAGTTTTCAAAATTATTTGGTGGAGTGATATTTTTTTCATAAAATTTTGTGAAATAAACATCTTCTTTTCCTTTATATATGATAACATTCTATCTCCATAACGAGATAACGATTTACCATAACATTCCCGTCAAAATCACCACGTCTACAAAATCTGCTACATGTCTTTTCATCTCAAATATTGCTGCTACAGCTTCTATCTCGAGCTGCTCCATTCTCCCATTCGAACAATGAGTGAGACGTCGTAGTTTATCCCACTATCACAAATTCACTATTCATATGAATAGTAACCGTATGCTAGGATAGTAACTGTATTTGTAAATAGTAACCGTATCTGTATATGTGAATAGTAACCATACATGTGCATAGTATCCCGTACACGTGAATAGTACGTCACATTCAACAGTGAAAAAAGATGACAGAATTAATTTCTGAAACTATTCATCAAGGTTACTATTTTACTATTCAATCAACTCGCCAAACTGCAACAGTAACCTGAACGGACTGCATTAACAGATTCCTCATAATTTTCTCGTCATCGTGGTATATTTATTTTGAAAATATATCCACGGATCCGGTACTGCATGAATAGTACCCGTTATACCTTCCAATAAAACATTTAGGCTCTGATACCAATTATCAGAATCTGCGAAAGCGGGATGAGGATCGTTTTTAGGGACACCGGATAGAGCTTAATAATACCGTAACTAATAATTTGAGGACAAAGATAACACACAGATTTTACGTGGAAACCCCAAACAAATCAGGAAAAAACCACAGACAATGATAGAAGAATTTCACTATGAGTATAAAATAGGAGTTACAACCACTCTCTATTTATAAGGAGAAACAACTCTCCTTTTAACCCTTCTCTCTTACAATAGGAGTAACCGAACAACAAAATAATAAACTCTCTATTTTATCTCTAGCTCACACTCTCTATTAAACTCCAATATTCTCATAAACATACCCTCATAACTCGCAGTGCCCTACCCATTTGGGCCTTGCGTTAACCTCGTGGGATATCACATTTTGAGACTTTCAATCGGAGGCACTCGACTGCCTCTCAATTGCCTCTTTGTCTCTCATCTCAAATGAGGAAAGAAGTTCCTATTTATAGGAACAGAAATGAAATGTGAATGATCATTATATGCACAGTAAATGTTACTGTACATAATTGACTGCCGACCACACGTTTTTCATTTCTTTCTTTCTTCCTTCTTTTTCTATTCATTTTATTAATTAAAATTTGACCAATATACATAAAAAACACATATAATATACACCTATACTTTACTTATACTCATCCCATACTCTTCATACCCATCCCATACTTTAAACCCAAACCCCTACTGTTTCAATAGCTGCTACATTCTAACAAAAAGGAAAAAAAAAAGAGAATCGGATAGAGCATGGAAACACTGTTAGTACCGATGAACGGAAAATGGGTAAAACCTGGACTCCAGACATGGGCGGATCTAGAGGGGGGGCCGGTGGGGCACGTGCCTCACCGAATTTTCAGAAAACCCGGGATGAATCGTTGTGTCAGACCCCCCTTAAATTATTATTATATATTAAACATGTGTAGTATGATACAAAGAAACAACAAAAAACAGGTGGTTGAGACATATGTTTAAGTTTCTAAAAGCCAGAGATCAAATCCCACCACTTACAAATATTTTTAGGAAACAACTCTTTAAGTGAAAACAACTATTTTATTTTTTAATGAAAAGTGAAGTCCAATTAATAAACAAATTATATATTTAGATCAAATTTTTAAGTTCAAATTTTTTAATAATCAAATAAACAAATCTTCAAAAATTGTATAAAAAATTATACACAAGTTTATCACATGAGGTAACTAATTTCAAAAAAAATTGCATAAAAATTTACACACAAGTCTATCATATGAGGCAACTATTTTCGATAAAAATTCTACATGCTAATTTGGTCATTCTCATTTTTGTTTCTGTATCTACCCTGCGGAAAACCTCTCCTGTACCAGAGTCGATGGGTTTTAATGTATGTCATACTTTCGAGTTCAACTCAATTTTGTTTTCGTACATAATTGTGTCCCCGAATTCCAAATCGTTCGTCACTGACTCCAGAAGGACAAGGATCTGATGATGAAGGTGGTCCCTCAGGAAAAATAGAGACAGACATGGATGCGGAGGAAAATGCAAACCTTTATAGAGAAGTAGAAGACGATGGGATAGCTGCTTCAGTAAATGAGGGTGATTGTATCGTTGAGGATAAAGAAATAGATCCATTGGATGCTTTCATGAATGGTCTTACCTGAAGTTGAGAAGCTGAACAGTGCAGTAGTTGCTGCCAAAACAGATGAAGCAGATCGAATGTTTGACATGGGTTTTCAGCCTCAAATTACTAGAATTGTCTAAAATATCAGTCCAGATCAACAAACTGTACTTTTTTCTGCTACTTTCCCTCGCCAGGTCGAGGTTTTTGGCTCGTGAAGTGTTGAGTAAACCTGTGGAAATCCAAATTGGTGGGAGGAGTGTGGTAAACAAGGACATAACTCAATCAGTCGAGGTCAGGCCAAAAAGTGAAAGGTTTTTGAGATTGTTGGAACTACTTGTTGAGTGGTATGAGAAAGGAAACAATTTGATTTTTTTTCCAATCATAGGATAATTGTGATTCTCTGTTTAAAAGGTTGCTTAAGCATGGATGTCCTTGCCTTTCACTTCATGGGGCATAGGATCAGATGGATCGTGAATCTACCATTTCAGACTTCAAGACCAATGTATGCAATATGCTGGTCGCGGCAAGTATAACTGCCAAAGGATTAGATGTGAAGGAACTTGAATTGGTAATAAATTATGATGTTCCAAACCACTATGAGGATTATGTACACGGAGTTGGACGAACAGGCAGAGCGGGTTGTAAAGGATGTGCCATCACATTTAATCATTTATTTCTAAGGAAGATGCACAATATGCACCAGATCTTGTAAAGGCTTTGGAACTCTTTGTGCATGTTGTTCCGGGAGACTTGAAAGCAATTGCTGATGGTTTTATATCAAAAGTAAATCAGGGGCTTGAGCAAGCCCATGGAACTGGTTATGGTGGGAGTGGTTTCAAATTCAATTATGAGGAAGATGAAAAGAGGATAGCAGCCAAGAAAGCACAGGCGAAGTAATATGGATTTGAGGAAGACAAGTCAAATTCAAAAGATGATGATGATGATGATGATGATGATGATGATGATGATGGAGTTGGTAAGGCGGGTGGTGATATTTCTCGGCAGCTGTCTTTGATCAGCAGTTGGCTATTGCTACTGCTTCCAAGGCATTGCCTACACAGATCTCAGCTGCTCAAATGCTTCCTATTGGTGGATTAGCTGTTCCTCTTCCAGCCTTGCACATACCACTTCGAGGTGCGGCAGCAGTTTTTCCTGTGGCAGGCTACTTGTTGTCAGTAACGATAATACAGTTAAGGCTACTCAAGCTGCCATCAACTTGCAGCATAACCTTGCAAAGATTCAAGCTGGTGCATTGCCAGAACATTATGAAGCATAACTAGAGATAATTGATTTCCCCCAAAACGCTTGATGGAAGGTAATGCACAGGAAACAATGGTCCTATTTCTGAATGGACTAGTGCTGCCATTAGTACTAGAGGGACATTCATCCTGCCAGGCAAAATTCTGGGACCAAGGGAACGAAAACTGTATTTGTTCATTGAGGGTCCTAAAACAGAACTCAAACATGTTTTGGAAGACATCACAAATCAGGCGTTGCCTTTTCCTGGTGGTGGAGCTCAACCTGGAAGATATTCAGTTATATAACTGTAAGTTACTGAAACTGGCATCCAACTTATGTTATTACTTTTTCCATTGTGTTGATGAATGCTTACGTCCTTTCGGGTTGAAAACTTGTATATATGCATCAGAAAGATAATAAGATTCCTTTGTTAGCTGATAATTTGCACATTTTTTTATGTAGTTTACTTTTTGTTCATGTAGTGCGTTGCACAAGACTGTACCTGCACTTTTAGACAAATCCATGTTGTTTATGAAGGGGGACTAGACAAATGACCTTATTCAGTCATGTCTCCTTCTCATGTTGATTTGTATATTGTAACTTCAAATCAGCTTTACATATGAATCAATACTTCATTTCATGGCTTCCTCTTTTTAATTTGTTCTTTTTTCCATTTTTGTCTCCTTCTCATGTTGATTTGTATATTGTAACTTCAAATCAGCTTTACATATGAATCAATACTTTTCAATTTCCTGGCTTCCTCTTTTTAGTTTGTTCTTTTTTCCATTTTTGTCTCCTTCTCATGTTGATTTGTATATTATAACTTCAAATCAGCTTTACATATGAATCAATACTTCAATTTCATGGCTTCCTCTTTTTAATTTGTTCTTTTTTCAATTTTTGTGTTCTTCTCATGTTGATTTGTATATTGTACTTCAAATCAGCTTTACATATGAATCAATACTTCAATTTCCTGCCTTCCTCTTTTTAATTTGTTCTTTTTTCCAATTTTGGGTTTGTTCCTTACCCATGGATCGAGGGATGGTTTAGACCGATGCTGGCATGTCCAGTTTGCTATCGCGGAGGTTGACGAAGATGGTGATCGGGTGCAATGCAATTGCCTTTTTTTCCTGTTGGTTAATGTGGTGGATGGTTACCGAACTGATTTTTCAGATTTTTCTTGTGTTTGTTGTGGATCTGATGTGATTTCGATGCTTTTGCAGGGTTTTCCAGAAGAAACATAGATGTTGCGCCTCGGAAGGTTTGCTTAATTCTTGGATGATTGCTTCTTAGGCCTCTATAGTTGCTGTTGCAGCATTTTTGGAGGATTTGCTTAATTTTCTGAATGACATGGCATGGACAAATATATTCAAGTCCAGTTTATGGGAGTGGCAATTGCACAAGAATCATATCTGTTTTTTGTTCTGTCTTATTGAAACATTATATATTAATCAACTTTGTTAGTCAATTTTTTTAATATCATACCCTTTTCTTTCTGCAGTGAAATTTACTGCCCTGTTTTTTTTTTTTTTTTTTAATTCTGATAAAGAGCTGCCAAAGCAATATTTCTTTTACTGAAGATGATGATTCTTGCAATTATCATGGTATAAAACCTCAGTGGACTAACAGTGCCAAATTTCCTGTGTAGCTATTAATGACAATCTCAAACATCACTCTGTATATGTATGAGGGGTAAAATTTGTAGTTTTGTCCCAAATACAACATAACATTATAACATATATTCTTAAAGCAGTTGCATGAATCTTGTTCCATCTTTAGTTTCAAAAAGCTTATGACTATAGCTATGGTTTTTGGTAATACCACCCACGATTTATATCAGACTCTCACCTTGACTGATAGTGGAAGTTCATAATAGTTGTAATTACCTAGGTTATCTCGAGTCTTTTTGGGATCGTAGTTACTGCTTGTTATGTATTGTGATTGTCAAAGCAGCAACAAGTTATTTTATATACTGACAAATGAATTCAACCATTCGGACAATGTAAAAAACAAGTAATTTTAATAGCTAATATACTGTCATAATAAACATAGCAATTGTGAGCTGGAATTAGCACAAATCATTTTGAATTCAAGCATTAAAGTTCAAACTAATCCTTAGAGAAACAACACATGTACTACTTGATGTATGCTTGAGGGAAGCAAATACAACTCCGAGCTTGCAGGTCCTGAACTATCAAACAGATGACCGAAATTAAGCTAAATAACCTTGGTCGATTGTGTACTTTTCAGAGAATGGCCTTGTTCAGGTCATTAAAATAAGGATGATCCATAGCTTTTTTGGCGGATATGCGCTTTGCGGGCTCATATTGTAGCATTTGCTGCAGGCATTTAAAACAGTACATTATAAGTGGGTGTGCAAATTAATAAAAACAAACTGAGCCTATACAAGAACTTACTGCTAACAGGTCCAATCCATCCTCGTCCAAATTAGGAACAGCTGTTGACAGACTCTGCCGACGCCATTGTGGATATTCATGCCAGTTAACCAGTTTACTAACCCCAGGCCATAACTCCTCGTTTGGGGTACCTAGCAACCTGCGCACAGCACAACGAGAAACAATATAACGAAACATCTAAGTCTATAGCAAGAAAGTTATTTCATTATGTTGCAGGAAAGGACCTAAAAATATGCAGAAGTTGTTGAAGTTCAGAATCCCCAGGGAATAAAGCTTGTTTTGTAACAAGTTCAGCTACAAAGTTGCACAACGAGAACGATTAGCAACTAGATTGGTAAATTGTTTAATAAACCAAAGAAGGAACCAAGTCTGTACCAAAGATACAACCCACAGACCACATATCTACCGCAGTTGAGTAATGGGTAGACCCCAAAAGAACTTCAGGAGCCCTGTACCACAAGGTTAATATCTGAAACATATATGAATTCCAGTTAGTCTGCAATCGACAAACACACAAAACAAATACAAAGAAGTGCAAAGCACATCTGCTACCTCATGAGTATACTTCTTGATAGGAAGAGTAAATGCTCGAGCTAATCCAAGATCGGCAATCTTAAGCATCATCGTCTTCCTGTCCATCAAGAGGTTGTGAGGCTTCAGGTCCCTGATTAGAAAGAGCCAAAGGGAAAGAGTTACTACAGAGAAAATTAAAAGATTGAAACCACCAGTGACACGATATGGTTAGATTTTATTGGAGAAAGAACCTGTGTAAGATTCCGTGTCCATGGCAAAAAGCAACCCCCTTGCACAGCTGATACATCAAGCTCTGCATAGTGATCAAGCATACAATTTGTGAATGAGCAAATACCAAAATATTTTCTTAGCAATCACTGGAAGAAATATTCACCTTAACAATTTTCACAGGGATAAACTCTCCAGTTTGTCTGAAAGTTCGGATAAATTTCTTGAGATCAGTGTCCATGTACTCAAAAACCAGGTAGAGTACAGTCTTTCCTTCTTTGTTCTGGCCTTGTTTAACATCCATCAGTCTAAAGAATAAAAACAGCATTAACAATAGTCACAAATAAGGAGGAAAACAATAGTCAAAACTAGATTAGCCACTCCCGATGGAATTATTAGTCACGCAACTGAAACAAATCATATTAACAACATTCAACATCAATTTTACAAATAATTCTAAATCACTCGCTTCCGATTGCATTACGAGTCACATTCAATTTTAATTATATAAAAAAGATCCAATCTACAATAATTGGTAACTGAAACAAGATCAGTGATTTCCACAGATGAAACAGACTTATCGGATACAACTTGGGGAAAAACACAGACCAAATTCAAATTCCAAAGATGGAGATAATAGGATCGAGAAAGAAAATGTGGATACCTAACGATGTGAGGATCCCTAGAAAGCATGCGCAAGATAGAGATCTCGCGGAGAGTTGTAGGAGGTACACCTTCATCATCTTCGTGAAGACGAGTTTTCTTGAGGGCTACAATAGAACCAGTTGCCCTCTCTCTTGCTCGGTACACCTTCCCGTAGGTTCCTTCTCCAACCTTCTCAAGTTTCTCAAAAGCCTCCATTACCGACATTGTTGGTGCAGTTCTCTCCATTTTCTCTCTAACAGTGGGTAATAGAATCAGAATGAAGTGACAGTGACGGGGGCATTTGAATGTATAATGGGACTTTTCAATTGGGGGGAATTACGCCCGTTGCCCAACGGAAACCCTATTTCAAATTCAAACCTGGAATCTTGCGTATTTCCTATTGTACCCTGAGAGCGTCTTGAAAATTATTTACTTGTATATGTTAAAGTTATTCAATAATTCACTTAATAATTAGTCTAAATACTTCAACTTATCCTAAAAGATCGCGTATCTCTCTAAACATTGAGAACGTCCTGCAGATACCTTGGCTTTGAAAAAATGCACCTCAACTACTTCATCCGCACTATACCAATAAAGTAATGGAGAGTGCATATCACGTACCGCCATGTGTCTGTTTGTAAAGTCAAACTAATGCTCACTTGACACGTGACATTTATATTTTTTAAAAAAATTAATATTCTATATTATCTTTGTCCCCAAAAACACAACCCAAATTTCAGGAAAAAAAACAGTCAATTTAACCAGGAGAGAACTTTGCTAATTCCTTTCTGAAAAGTAGCTGCATTATCTCCCTCTCTACCCTATTCGACGTCCCATGTTTCTTCATAAGAGAACCGTTCAATTACTTTTTTCGGAATTTCTAATTTCTTTAGTTCCAGCAACATCTTGCATGCTTGACTCTTCCTGCACCAGCTCTTGTCGGCGACAAAAATACCTCTTTAGTTGACACGTACGACTCCATTGCTGATTGCGACGTGCGTATCTTTCCATCCATGGAGAGATAGGTGCATGTAGTGGAGATGGAAATTCGCAGCACGATGAATGCTCAAATTTATTAATTAATTCCCATCTAACTTTTGAATGGTTAAAGAACATAGTAGCTAACATAATATCTAACAGTTTCTTCATCTTCTTCCTCATAATTCAATAATCTAAATTTCAAAATTCAAAATTTCAATTTCCGCTTTCTTCAAATTTCAGAGTCATATGAAATTCACGTAAGTTTCTCTTAAATTTCAATTTCGCCTTGTTAATTTCTTCTAGTTTAGTTGCTTAGTTTTGTTTTATGAAACTGGCGAAAACCCCGTGATTTGGTGTGTTTTGCAGTTTGAAATTTAGGAATTTAATTTAACCATGGATTCATGACCATTGTTATATTACCATTGTTAATTTCTTTTTTTATTTCCATTATTAAATAAGAAAACCATAGAGTTAAGATGTATTGTATGCCATTGAAATGGAGTGCATAGTAATGTTGAAATTCATGTATTGTATGCCATTGAAATGATCTACAGTGGAATTGTTCAGAGGAGAGGGTGGGAATGGGAAGGGCGAGGACAGATTAAATTCATTTAATTTCTTTGGTCAACAAGCGTTGGTGTTTTCAACAAGTGCCACCTCAACTGCCTGCCATGTAGGATCCCTGCAATTAATAGGTACAATTGTTCGAAGTTTAGGAAGTTACATGGTCGTTCTCAAAGTTCGAGGAGGTACGAGATATTTTGGGACAAGTCGGAGTATCAATTGTGAATTATTCCTAATAATTATAAATATTTACTTACAACGTAATACAGTGAAGGTAGAAATTTATTAAGTATTTAGGGTGTTTTTCTATGGTAAATTTTTTTACAAAGAACCATTTCTTTGCTCCACGGATGATGTTTTGATCAATTGGTGATAAAGAGATTAATAGTTACTTTGTAAAAGTTGATATATATCTATAAGTAATGACATATTAATTGATAAATAAGTTAAAAGAACAATAATTTTGAAATACTTATTCGTTGCCGATTGGAAAAAATCAATTCGTATGACAGTTCTTGGAACTTTGCAGAAACTTAAAATTACATAATCATAAATCCAAAATATGTTTCATTACTCAACAAATCATCTGGGTTCATCGATAACATTCTCATTTAAACAAGTATCTTGATAATACTCATTTTTATTGTCACTTGAACAATTCAGAGTTTCAAATATTTAGGACCCTGAATCGACATCATAAGATACCAAGACATCAATGATAGAGGGAGTTGATCTCCCATATCCAGATTGTTCTTTGTTTTTGTTAACTTGTATTCAAACTATACTTCTACTTCTTAATTCAAGGTATCTAAAAAAACAAAATTTTAATACTATGAAAGTATAGTTAGATAGACATGGATAGGAATATTGAAACTTTGATTCTAGATGCACGTATATAAAAGTGAATAAAATGAATAACCTTGATGTAGCCAATCCTCTCTTAATTTTAATGGTAATCAAGATTTTTTATTCATTCTTTTTACTAATGATTCGCTGATGAATTAGTATGTTATCTGTAGGAGTACACTGCATTAAATGTTTTGCCGAAAAGGGAAAAAATCAATTCAAAGTTTTAAGAGCTTAGCCATACTTGAATGGTGACATCAGATTCCCAGTTACATTAGCAATGATCGTATAACCATAAACATAAGCATCATGCAAGCTTCTCTTTGGTTTCTTGTCTCTGGGTTAGTTTATTCGGAAAGAAAAAATGATGCGAAAGCAACTTAAGTTCCTGCAATTCATGGTACCCTGAAAAAGCAATTACCTGTAGCTGTACCATTTTTTAATTAGAATCATTATGAATAATCAAATCACTTTGTTATGGGATGGATCTAGGCATTTTGTTTTCAGAAATCATATATAACTATAATCTCTCATCAACATTGATAAGTAGAAAAATGATGTATAGAACGAGTCATATCATCTGTGACTCAGTACATTAAAATGGTCCATACATTAGTTGGTAGTTAATATTCCTTATGATCAATTTCTGTTTTCCAACTCACCTCTGCAAAACTTCCATTATATCATCCTCAGATACCATCACGCAAGCAGAGTACAGTTACAAAATTTAACATATTTTCTTCTTTTGACAACAAAACTCAGCTTATTGTAATTGTCATCATCTATCTTATCCGCTGAATATACCAAATAATGAAAATAAAAAGGATAACCAAATACTAAAAATTAATCTCAAACCATGCAGCAAATTACCAATTTTGAAACAAATAACCACATGTTTGTGATCCTAAAGGGTTGAGTGACCATTGAGCGAATTGGATGACATTGTCGAAAGCACCTCTGTCACTGAACCCATGATGCTCAAAGCAGCTTTCAGAACATCCTGAGAACACCCTGGTTTCACAATATTTCTTACCTGCAAAATCATGGCCAAATTTAGACCACAAGAAAAATATTTGTATTACATATACGAAGTACTTTTTCAGGTAGATAACACAACCAATAGTCTAAAACAAACTCATAAGCTACTTATTACTTGAACAACATTCAACACGCAGAGGATGGACAAGACAAGTTCTAACCTACGTTGCAAAGAGTTGTAAGAAACTAATCGCTTAAGAAATACATGGTCCATCAGTGTCATTGTATGTCCGTAGATACAATTAAACATAACATTTAATCAATACGAAGGAACCACTCAAGTCCTTTAATGCTAGACTGCCTATCTATTGATATAGACATCTAGAAAGCAAGACCATATACTCTTACTACACTTCAGAACAGAAAACTTTCTTAGTTGAAGTTCTACCACTAATTGCTTAAAGGATTGAGTTATCTACAAGGAAACAGTACTTCTCTCAACGGTGCAAGAAAAGACTGGAAAATTATTTACATCAAGTTCCTTATTTATGCTTTGCGAACAGTTTTTTTCATCTGCAAAGGTTGAACTTTCAGCTTACAGTGACATAGTTTATGGATATTAAGGATTAAATTTATACTGCTCAGTTTTCACAATTCATACCATGTAAAAGTCAAATACAAAATAAAGAAGTTAAAGAATTAAGAAGAATATAGTAGTATATAAGAACCTTGTCAAGGTATTCCTGCAATTTCTTAATCCTGCCCATGTAATCCTGATCTTCAACACAAAGAGTTAACGGCTTAACATCAGCACCAGGACCATCAAATTGAAGTGGTCCTGGATTTCTATACAGATCATCTATCAAAAACTTCTGTGCATTCAGTCTAAGCAGCCTGCAATCGTACCCATGCAAAAAATCAGTTACAACATTTTAAATTCAGTTTAATAAACTATAGCACAACTAAACAAGGTTTTAATCAAACTCCAGTAGTTTATTTTCTTCAGTTTATGACCAGTTTTTGTGATGGTAGGACCAAACAAAAAAACTCACTCGTATGCTTTGCCTTTCAAATCCACAGTGGCAGGATGAATAGCAGGTTTCCCTATTGAAGTGGCACCCGGACTTTGAGCCCAACGCTTCACAGTCATCATTGCCTACATAGAATTGGTTTCAAAAATCCAGTAAGTATAGTAGTATAACATGTTATGCATCGCCAACTAAAAATAAACTAGACTGAAGCTTATGAAAGATAAAGGCTCCATAAAAAATCTAAATGCAAAAGAGATTCTTATTGGTAAAACAACCGTAATTGGAGCGGCACCACAACGCCACTTGTTCACAGGATTCTTTAGGTTAGTTATAGTTGCCATGTAACCATTCAAACCAGCAGCTAAAATATGGTAGCATACATGTCCAAGAACCTATACAGACATGTCAGACATCAAATAGAGGTTCACATATAATAATCAAAAAGCCCAAGGTAAAGATCCATTTCAGATGACATACATAGGCATAGTCGCAATCAAACTTTGATGGTATAGAACCTCGGGCCTGGTAGCCAAAAAAGTGGCAGATAGCATTGAACTTTTTCCCCTTATATGTGCCTTCTTTCTGTAAAAATAAAAAAAAATAAGTGCAATAAGTTAAATTTAAACCGAGTCAGGACTGTGTAGAGAAATAACTGGATAATGGATTAATGATCAGAAGCATAAATCTCATCTCATGCAGTTATTATTAATTAAATATAGCACAAACAAAAATTGTTTCTTAACCAATTTCAAAGGATGGAAAAAACAGGCCAAAGAGTAGATATAATAAATAAAACTCTACCAGAAAACATAAACAAGTAATAAATCATTTTGTAATATTTTCCACTAGCTTAGAAGAACATGAACTAAAGGGTACACAAAAGAAGGATTTCACTAGTGTTTTAGGAAATTAAAATTAGAAGTCAAGCATAAATGATAAATATGTGTGGGAACAATTATCAGTGCTTGTTCTAGGTCTAACCAAAAACCACTTGAGGTTGCGCATTATCCAGATATGAGCAGACAAGAGAGATCATTACAATCATCTGCATGCCAAAAACAGCGGGAAAAAAAAACAGTAGGTTGAAACAGAAAATGTTCATTCATTCAAGACCTAAATACGTTCCCATACAGTGGGCATTTGTAATTTGAACAAGAAACTTACACGGCATTTCACAGGGAACAAAAATATGGTTCAAGCGTACATAAGGCTTCAAGAACTATGAACATACCTGTCGCCTATTCATTTCTACCTCCACAAGATGAGCAAGAAGCTTCTCTGTCTCAATCTAAGATGGGAAAACATGCAGAAGGTAAGTAAACGAGGCACTCATAAGAACCCAAAAAAAAAAGGTTTAGTTTTTGGTACCTGGGATAACTGTGCTGAGTCATCTGATTCCGGGTAAAGGAGAAGCTATGACAATAAGGAATAAGGATTTTATTCACATTTGTCGAGTATATAGATGTGTTTTAGTATTCAGTGTGAGAGACTATTCATACCTGTTTCTTGATAAAGAGAGGCATAAATTCAAACAGAGCAGCTGCCCACGGTGACAGTTGAGATGAAATGTTGTTGGGGGAAACACCTTGCCTCAGCAAACTATGTATTTCCTGAGAGACAAAAATCCAATATCATCTTTGGTAGCAGAAATTAAAATTATTTATTATTGGCATAAAACACTAGTGAATACATACTATATTCCTCGATTAGCAAGACAATATACATTCGGTACATGATAAATCAGACAATTAGAAAAGCAAGCGGGAGAGAGAAAACGTTAGTGGTTAGATGCACAAAATACCTTCAAAAGAGCATACACTTCAGGAATGCTTTCGATCAGCCCCTCAGGCAGGAGAATGACTCCATGGTATTTTTCTAATCCATTTGATTCAAATCAGGTAACAAAATAAAATTTAATAATCCAAAGAGAGGTCGACTATATGAAACCTTGATCTCCCCTGGCCTGGACAGCATCACAGATTTGCGTTGTCAAGTCAAAAAGAGTAAGCTTTGATGCAGCGACTTCCTCACCAAGAATCACCTGCAGAGTCCATATCCCATATTAGTTAAAGAAGGAAGCAGATGCAAACACATGTTCACAAACCAAAAAGTTGTAAAATTAAACACACTAACCATGTTCGGATGAGACTGGAGTGTGCATTCTAAAGCAACATGAGATGCCTTCCGGCCCATGAGCCGGATAAAATAATAATACTGGAAGAAGTAACAAATGAATAATGGTTAAGAGTCCAGATTTGGAAAAAGGAAAGACATTGGGAACAATTAAAATTCTTTGATGTTTGATTTTATTTATTACTTTTATTTATATTATACACTTGTCACAGTTTTGGGATGGGACAAAAAGGGTGGGGGAAAACATTCCTTGTATCGATTAATAGGTCACTAGAATACTAATAGTGACCAAATTGTTATGAACATTCATTAGATCACTATAAGTTAGCCATTACCTTCTCTGCTGACAGGGCATCAGTGCAGACATTGCTTATGAGCTGAGAATTAACCTGCATGTTAGAAAAAATGAGCTTCAGAAACAAAAAGGGTATCAAATTTATAATAATCCTGATGTAACTGAAAAAAGAGGGGAGGAAAATAATAAACTTATGTTTAGGATTTTAATACGCAGAATGACCAAGTAAATAGCAATAGCCCACATTATTACTCAGTAAAATCTTAAGTAAAAATTTAGGAAGTCCTAAAACAATTTTAAAATCTTCTTTACTTTTTACCAAGTTATGTTTCTAAATAAAAAGATAAGTGCATACCTTGCATATTGTATCAAAACCAACATTTGTTTCCACAAACTGATTCTTGAGATCTCCATTCAAAGTGACAGGAACACCAATAACCTGCAAAATCACATTCAAATAAAAGGAGTCAAACAAAAAGTATTACCAAGCTACAAGGCTTGGAAAACAATAGAGTCAAATACTAAATGAATGTATGCACAAGTGAGGGTCATTTAGTGTTCATTTAGTGACAATACCTTAGTTGGGCACTTTGACTCAGCAAATGTTTCGGCAAGCTGAGCAGCATCTGTGTTTGAGGTAACCCCTACAACACCAAAAAGAAATAAATATACATATCGTACAGGACCCAGACACAAATTCATTGCGCTATTATGGTTCCATAAGAAAATATAAGTCTACCTCCAATGATAACAAGCCCATCCAGTTTCAAATTATTGCATGTGGCTAGTGCAGCATTAACTTGCTCTGTTGTTCTTATTTGATCTTTGGTGCGTCCAAGCAAATCATAACCACCTATAAAGAGTAATCAAATTACATACAAGTGATAATGTACATACAAGTGATAATGTATGGCGTTCCAAAAAATAAAGATTCAGTTTTTAATCAGATATCTTCGTGTACCTTGATTTTTGTAGGTTGCAAGAACATCCTCAGTAATTTCCAGAGTTTTCTGGGCGAATAAACCATCAGAACCCCCTATTCTCATAAACAACCAATGGAACTAATTAATATAATCATGTGCCTAACAGTTCATGCCTGTAGAAGTTCACTAAGAAAATCTCATAGATCCCAGCTAGTATTTGTATTAGAAAATCAGAAGCTAAGATGCATTGAGAACTGAGTATATTGTAGTGAGGACTGTAGTATGTAGATCAAGAATCATAACCACAAATCCCAATGCTAATGAAAACAGTTGCATCGTAACATTGAATGTATACGACACATCTACTTACCTAGAAATCCAAGTAAAGTATTCTTAGGATTGTGGATTTTAAGAGCACTGAGAAGGCCCCATATGACATTATGGCCTCCAGGAGATTGTCTCCCGCAAAAGACTATTCCGACCCTGTTGAAATGTGAGAAGTTAGGGAGCAAAATAATTTTCTAGAACGCTTACAATCAACAAACATGAATCGCGGTCCACTCGATAAATTGAATTTTGAACAAATCTTCAGCCACTCTAAATAACAAGATCGTCAAATGTACACACCTCTTAATTGGATGCTCAGTTATGATTTGAGCATCAGGAACTTTAGCAGTAGCTCTGAGAAAGTGAGCCAAAGGCTGACCATAAGTGTGAGGAAAGGATCTACTGATGGTGTGAGCATCAGCTGCATCTGCAGCTGTAGTTGTATCACCGAACTCTACCCTCACAGTAGTACCCTACACAACGGCATTACGAATCAAACATTGTTCACCAAAACTTTCAAAAGAGAAACATACAAGTAAACAATACTCATCGAAAACAAAATCAGAAATATGCACAAGATCCAATAACATCGTGATAGATCTGAGCAACAAAGGACCAAATAATAGTCGAACTGCACTGATCAATGATTCGTACACAGAACACCGATAACAGAAAGGTCTCAACATCATCACACCGAGGATAACCCAAAACATAAACAGCAGTATCATTCTCGTAAATCGGTCACTGATATAGAAGAAAATCAGTAGGAAATACCTGAAGGCAGGGAGGGAGTTCAGGCTGATAGAGAGATCGGAGTTTCTGAAGGGAGGAGAGTTCTCTAGGAACGCCGTAATCGGAATCCATGCCGGCTTGATTGGTAGAGAGAAATGGAAGAAAGTAGGTAGTAAGATTGCTGCTGTTGTATTAATAGAAAATCCCTTCAAAAGACAAAGACCTTTTTTATAGGAGCGGAAAAGAAAGTTAGAAGAATTGGCGTTGGCGATACAACCAACCAAAAACAAAGGCACCAGTTTCGGCTGTGTGTGGACAAGTCTGTCCTTGGATTTTAATGTTTTATTACAGAGAAGCCATGATTATCGCATCTAAAATACCCTAGTTACCCTTGATTAGTTCTAATCAGCGTGGGTTATAGTGTCTTTTGACATTATAATTAAGCTTAACTGCTTAAGCACACAGTAAACAAATTCATGGACCCAAACTTAAGATCATGGAATTTGTTCACTACTCAAAATTATGTGACATGTGTAAACTAATCTTCAATGTTGTTCTCTTCTGTACCTGTATTCTGCTATATTAGTTATTTAATTATAATATTCTTTTTCGAAGAAATGTATACGTCTTCTAGATAATAATATGATAATATCAAAGTTACTGAATTCCAAATTCAACTTTTACCTGTCTTTCTCCCGACCATAATTTACATCAGCCTGCGGATTTGTAAACTGGTAAATGGAATTTTTTCCACACCTGTTATATATGTCAAAAGTATACGGTATCTAATTACTGCAAATCGTGAATCACACCATTTAACCGGTCGAAATACATATCCTCTGAAAAAATCAATTTTGATTGTAATCAAATCTCTTTTTTTTAAGAAGAATTGAATGGTAAGAAAAATCTCCAACCTGCTCTGAATATAATTCGAACCTATAACTTTTAGAGTTCACAGCTTTCATCTTAACCATTAGACTAAAACTTTAAATAAAATATTAAAAAGTTAATATCTCGGAAGGAGTTTGTAGCAATGAGCATTGAGTCGTAGAATCAACATTGACAACTATATCATTATTTATTGTTTACAACTCACTTTCAAGAATATGACTTTTCCTTTGACCCGGTGTGAGTGCTGGATGTTCACTTCATTGTTCTCTTATTCAAGTTAACAATATCCAATATAACCACGAAATGTTAAATTTAATATATTATCAATTTATAAGTTAATTTGATTCTACACGAAAAAATGTAATTAAATTTATTTTGAAATTAAAAATTTGTTTGATATTGTTATCACAAAAAATCATGTTTATAACTTTTAATAAAACAACATGTTGTAATATTGGACAAAAAGATTTTGGTTTTCTTAATTGTAATTAAAATCAATTAGGTGAAAAGGAATAAAAACCGTAGGATAATAATAAAAGCGAAATGAGAAAGGATAATAAAAGGCTACTCTTGAATGGAAGCTAAGAGGTGGTGAAGGAGAATAATGAATATACTGAAAAGCATATTCCTGTAATTTTTAAAAAGGAAAGTAGCCCATTAACTCACCAAACCAAACATAAAAGCAATGCGATGTGGCTCACTCACCTAACACTCAAAACTCACATAAAATCCCCTGGAAAGTTAAAGCACTTCCGGATAACAATTTAGACATGTTTGCAAGACCTGCGGTGAGCTCGTTTTCATGAGCCGGAGTTGGACATTTATCTAACGAAATACATGTATATTTTAATATTTGAAACTTATATAATAGATGTCTAATAAGAAGTTATCAATGTGTTAAATATGTATAATCACTAATATAAATATGAATATTTTATGGGTTCTAATAAACTTCTAAAAATTCGAAATATAACAATGGATGTCATTTTGAAGATAAAATGAGACGAACAAAAGTTCTAAAGCGGTATGTAAAAAAAATTAACGGTTTGAGAGATCAATAAAAAATAAGTTAAAAAATTAACAAAAAAACGTTGTTATATTTGGTGGATGATATAAATGTAAATATGAAACTTAAAATGGTATCAGTGTTATTAGGTATTTATTTGGTTGAAATTAAATAATTTTTTATAACACTTTCATTTTTTCAGTTGAATCTCCAAATCTGAACGGAATCCGACTGTAAGCTTGGATTGATAGCTTTCGTGCAAAGCCTGACCAAGCTCGCAGCCCAAACGATCAACAATGTTAATTTTGCTCCTGCTTTTAGTGGGCAAACATAAAAAAAAGTTCCCCTCTTACGCAAGTTCATAAAAATTAAGCATTATCTCAATAATCCAACCCAACTGAACAAACACATTATCTCATCAATTATCATACCCAAACGCCAGTTTACTGATTACCTACTCAGAAATCAGTTATCCATTTTCTAACTGTTAACCGAATCACAAAAACGAAAAACAAGTGAAGGAGCTTTTCATAACAATAAAAGATTTGTAATTAACATAGCAGCTCATAGTCTGTCTCAGTTATTGCTTAATTAGGACCAATAGTTTTGCAGTTCATAGCCTCCCACAGTTAAACTAAGACTCCGGAAAAAATTAGCTCTGCTTTCATTTTTCTTCTCCAAGCTTTGCATCTCCTCCCCTCCAGCAAAGACTGGATCGCAGTCTCACTTCCTACTCCTCTTTCTGCTTTTTTCTTTTCCACATTTCCGAGTAGAACTTCCACCAGAGTTGACTGAGGCAGTTTGGGGAGGGTGAACAGGCACATGATACCCAGGAACCAAAGCAGGGAACCCAACAGCAGGGATTCTACAAAATAACCACAACAAACATCTCATTTAGTTGCAGGCGGTATATTTAAAGACATGCAACAGAAGGGAGGAAGCATGATGTTTAAAATCTATCATAGTCCAATAATTCAAAGAAAATGACTATGAGCTTAATTCAGCTGTAAATTCTGAACCTCTTCAGGAAGAAGCAGCAATTGGCTTTGGCTAAATACACTACAGTTCAAAGGGCATGCAAACCTCCTCAGGATACAGAAGAAATTAGCTACCAACAATTCATAGTGCATGCTCCAAAACGGTTTCCAAAATACATGTTTCAGGGC